>MQRK01232961.1:103620-118576 GCA_001938485.1 Girardia tigrina | reverse complement strand
ATATGTGTGTGTGTGTGTGTGTGTGTGTGTGTGTGTGTGTAAAGGATTTTATCTACATCTGTAGTTAGTATTTGAGTTTAAATATTTGTCAGCGGTAGCACCACAAAATAAAAAGTAAAGATCGATTCAATGAATTTTATGATTTTAAGTGTGTTTATGTTAACAAAAAATACCGGAGAAAATTGCAATCAGGAATATGCTATTGATAGTATTGCTATTGATGTGAGTTATTGCTTATTTTCAATGTGAACGGGATATTCTTTAATAATCATTTCAACCATTTGCTCCTAATAGCCAGTTTATATGTTGTTAATCTCCATGCAGAAGAGACTGAAGCAATAATGTACAAATATTTCTCTTCGTAAGGCCCAGTGTTGTCGATTCGCTTATATTGTGGTATGAGCACTCACAAGTTACTTGGATATGTCTATATAGACTTTCAGAACGTTTCTAACGCTGAATCAAACTTAGATTGAAAACGATTTAAAAGTATACCTGTTCTTCTTAATACTAGAACCAGTGATTGAACGATTGAGGACCGGCAGTCGCTGACATCAGGTACAAAGAAGTATGCCATTTCAGTTGATTTACGGGCCTTTATCATCCCAAGAAAGGGATAGAATATGGTTTTTATTAAAAGCTGTGATTATAAATCAAACAGTTTACCAAGTAATACTCTTAAAAAAGCTTCAGGTCTTTACTTACTTAACCAGTTCCACAACAGGACGGAGCAAAGTGCCATACGGCTACGTGTGTGCTCCAATGGCTTGAATAATATTGAATTGAGGTCTTGGTTTGTTCTTATAAACAAACATCATTATATCATTTAGATGAAAATTTGAATAAAGTCTGGAACTAAGAAATTCCAATACTATATTTTTAAGCAATGTTGATACAATGCTTATTTATCGTTGTAATGAAAGCTAAAGCCACACTTACGAAATATTAAAATGTAAAATTTATGTCCCCCTTAAATTAAATAAATGTATTACGGGATCCTTTTTTGTTGGTTGAAATAAACTTTACAATTTTATTTTCTTAAAGATAATATATATTTCTGGATATCAAAAGCAAGTAATAACGTCCTTCATTAAGATTTTATCTTAGGATTAAGGAAGCATTAGCTTTTCTGAATGGAAGTGTTGTCGTTAAATGAAGTTAATAGTCAAATAATCTAGATCAATTGAATGAATTTCCAAAAATATGTATTTCAATGTTTCTAAAATATAAAAAAGTAAATAATACTAACATAATTTATTTTCAAAATACTTTATAATTATATTTCCTCTAAATCATTTGCTCATAAAACAACCGACAAACGAGAGGATATCGAGTGAATAATTTACCGAATGATTATTGAAATTAAATATTTATGAACATTGTGAAATTGTAACAAAATTTTATTAACTTTAATAACTGTTGTTATAATCTGATATCAATTTTAATTTTTAATAATGCTGATTTTCCATGTTGTAATTCAGTTGTTTTTAAAAATATTTATTTATTTTTCTACTGAAAAATAATTTTGCTAAGCTTTTTTAAGAAATTGATTCTTGTACACGTTTTTAAAATACTTTTTTCATCATGTTATTTTTTATAAAATTTATTTTAAAAAAAGATAATTTGTTTATTTATCTTAATTTAAGACATTATTTGATAATAATACAAAAATGTTTTCCAAATTTTAATTAAAGATTTTAAGATACGAAACGGCTTTACCTTGTCCATTTTGAGTGTTTATTAATGGGTTAATGAGTGTTTAAGTGTCTTAATAAAAATGATTCACAAAACTGATGCTCTTAGTGTGAATCAAAGCACTTCTGTAAAACGTAAAACTCATCCTTTTAAAAAGAAGAAATTATTTTTTGAAAATACATTCAATCATTTTGAAGCTCGATTGTGAATCCTTACAAATCAATATTTTGAGTTGAGGATTTGTCTTTCAATATATATTGCAGCATTGACTCATAGGGCAATAAACCAAATGCAATCAATTTAATTAGATACATAGTATGTTGTAATGGTTCCGCATGACAACGGAATTTAAAAATTTTAAACATTTAAAATTTCAGACCACTGGTTTGTTTTGGCGTTCCACACTTAAAAGACCTATTGTGATCTCGTTATCCATAACTTTGTAATTTTTTGCTTAGATTACACTTTTCGTCAAAGAGAAAAATGTTCAAGTTCACCAATCAGAAAGCTTTCGGTCTTTTATACATCCACAACTGAGAGCTCCAAATTCGCAAGTTTTAGTCTATATATCAAGTCTAGCTTTTGATCTTTTATAAAAATTATATTATTTTTATACTTCTTGCTAACGCACAAACAAAACAAACAGACCAGTGAAGTTAATAAAGCATGGTAAAAATAATATGAAATTTTGATTAATTTTGAATTGAAAGGCATCAAAAAATGTACTGTTAGTGAGTAAATAAATAAAAATGTTTAATTTGACAAAAGTTGACATTTTATAAACGCTTTTTATTCAGCTCATAGAAATGGAAGGCAATTATCAAATTTTATTCAAAAATTTATCTATTAACTGTTTTAAGACCATTGAGACAATTTTTATTTGAACATTTATTATTATCACAACTCTCGGAAGACTGTTCACAGTTTGACATTATTCTAATTGGTTTTTTATTTCTATATTTTTAATAATGATTATTCGAACAATTTTTCCAAATCTTTCCAAAATATTTATTAAAATTAATAAATTTTTACCTTTCTTTATAAGATTTCGAAATAACAAAAATATTTTATCAAATTGTAAAAAATGAATACATAAATGAATGAACAAATATAATATACAAATACAGGGTTTTTTAAAGCCATTTTAGGTGTACAATGTACACCCAACTTTTGTAGATGTACACCCAAAAATTTAGCTATTTATAGGTTTATTAAAAAATATACACACACTGCTATTCCACTCACTCTCTCCCTCTCGCACATACACGCTCCTACACAAGGTCATTTGTAATTGTATACTTATTTAATAAGTATAAGACATTCTTTTGTTCTTAACCCTTTAAATCCAGTGTGCATGTGTGGCGAAACAATTTCTAAGTAAAAAAAATTTATACTGTATACCCACATTTTTTTGGGTTACACCCAGCTGGAAAACTTAAAAAATCCTGTACAAATATACTTTCAAGTTTTTTAAATTTATAGAAATATCTTTTAATTAAAATATTTAAATTTCATTAGTTTATTTTATATCACTTAATATACTTTTCTTTTTTTTTAAAAAAAATATTAAATTTGATTTCAATTACAAATTTAAAAATTTAAACTTATCAGATTATTATCATTTTATTATTATTTGATGTTATTATTATTTATTATTATTATTTCAATTATCATAAATATAAAATAAAATACCAATTTCCATCTGGGTGGGAAAATCATTATTCTAAGTTTAATATACTGTAGTGCCCTACTTACTGACACGGCGTGATTATTTTATTTGCATGTTCTTTGACCTTTCTGTTTGTTTTCGAGTGTTTTTGTAACCCTTTCGCGTTTGATGTGTGTGTTTTCATTGTTGATTGTGCCATTGAATGTTTGTTTACTTATTTATTTTACGAAAATGTACCTTTTTCTAATATAATATGTTTACATAGGAATGGCTTTCAACTATGTTTAATGGATATACATTTGACAAGAATAAATAGTGTAGAACAATCAAATTGCGAAGACATTGATAGTTGGCAGATTATACATGAAATTCTCAAACAACCCACAGTTCCTATACCAATTTAAAGAAACAGATTTGTCCTATTATGAAGTAATGATGGCGACGTATCTTTCAACTTTAATATAGTTTTCTTTACCAATGTTTTATTATCAATGTCGAAAGTTCTTTTAATCAATTGTGAATGTCATTAAATCTTGTGTAAAAAAAGACATCAGAAACGTTTGTCGGAATTTTCTCAAAACCTTTTAAATACGTTAAATACATCTATTGGCAAATATGTGAATTTATCTTTCAATGACATTGATAAAATATTCAAGGATCAAGAATCGTGGCGTGAATAGTCAAATTGATATTTTATGAATTCATGGAAAATTCAATCAAAAAACTTTAAAGAACTGTTTGATGAAATGTTATCAGAAAAGTTATGATTTATCTAATTGACTCAACAAAGAAAATGCTTCTCGAATCGGTTATGTCACTTTGGTCGACATAAAAAAAATCATGACAATAATTCAGCTGTTTGCATAGTTATCATAAAAAAAACGACACGGAATTACTTAAGTGTCTTAAAAATTTATGCCTGAATTTCCCGGATATATAGAATTAGAAAATTATTGTTTTCCTCTTGTTCAAGTCGGATCAGTGAAACCATCAACTGAAAATATTTTATCAATCATCCTTAAACGATGGATAAATGATAGTTCTTATGACGGTGGGACACTATAATTTAATCGAATTTGTAATCCTATTAATTTTTGATATATGGAAAAAATAAAATCTGTTTCAAAAAATAATTAAATAAATGAAATTAAAAAAATCAATAAAAGGAATCAATAGGTTAATTCAAAAATAACCGAATTATCTGAAGATTATGTACTGTATGTTTTATTCTTTAAAATTAAAAGTTTGATGGGTTTTTATTTACTTATTTTTGACTACTGTTATTTATTTTTTTTTGTTTGTACGAAACTAGATTAAGTCAATTTCGTCATGTCATTTTGTTTAATCTAGTTATATTTTGTTAACTTATTTTTTTTAAAGTAAAGTTGGTGGATTTCTCAATCGACGAGTCCACCAATTTTACATATACTATAGTCTTGTCTCCATCATAAATTAAAATATTTGTTCAATAATTATTTTTTATCTTTTCTCGCCTTCGATTTAATGCATCATTTGTTTTTATTATAATCTTAATTTTGACAAATCTTTCCTAGACAAAATTATCAATTCGAGTCGATCGTATATATTGTCGACTGGAAATTAAAATTTCTCATCGGAATTTAATAAAACTTATAAAAATCAAATATTTTGCTTAAAAGAAAAAAAATAAATAAAAAAAATAGTTGTTTAAAACGATAATAAAACAAACAGACAAGAAACCGTTGATCGAAAAACAAAATGAATCTCAAAAACTGAAGAAAAAAACTTTGAAACTGAAGAAGTACATCTTGTTTTGTCTGGCTATAATCAAATTACTTATTCTACTTCTTCATTAGTTGAACTACCTACTAATACCGAACAATTCTTTATCGATTATTGATAATTATTTGACAATGACCAACGGTTAGTTCTTTATTCATTGAATTTTAACTGACATATCTGTTTCAAAATTTACGTTTTAATTTAATTCTTGTTCTCGTCTCATTTTATACTTGTTTTCTAGATATTTGATATATTAACAACATCACAATTTGAATGCAAACATTTATTTACAACACAAACAGATTCTTCACAACAATTTTCAGTGGTCATCTTTCTTTGATTGATTATAGTTTTTGATTACATATTCAAATATGAAAAAAATCAATGAATGGGAAATTTAAATATTACATTTTAATTTCTCAAAATTTTATTGGATAAAAATACATTATGTAATTTTTTAAATAAGCATTACTTTTTAAAATATATTAAATTTAGTAAGTTAAAATCGTTTACTGAAGATATTATTAAAATTCATAATTATCTAACTTTAATTAATTAGTACTTAAAATTAATATCATTAAATTAATTTCATTAGATTCAAATACTCAATCAATAAATTTACCAATCCTATCTGAGTAGGAGAGTCACAAATCTAAACAGCATACAAACAACAAACTTACAACATTCCAAATTATCACTCACCTGATATTTATTATTATTGTTTCTTAAATAAATCCTCATTTTTCAAATTCACCTCTAATTTTAACGTAATGAAAAATGGAAAGAGTCACTCGTCGATAAATCAATCGTTTATCCGCTGGTTATCTTTTTATTATTGGTGTTAAAAAGGGATCGTTTTTTCAACCCATAAACCGTTTCTTGTAGGAAATTTTATTTGATTTCGATTTTCTGATTAGGAAAATCAAAACCTCTTGGCAATCCGAACAAAAACACTGAAATAATTATTCGCAATTTTCAAATATAATATTTTAAAGGTTTCCTTTTTTTATTGTTTTGTGAAAGTTCTTCTAAAATAAAAATATTTTTTGCAAAACTTAGTTTCAAATTTAAAATATTTGAAACAAAAAATAAATCGTATAATACAGATTAATTTTTCATTAAATTTAAATTTATTGTTGAATTAACTGACATTTTGTTAACATTTTTTAATTCCATAAGTCTAAGAAGAATCTATATCCATTTTATTATTTCTTTTATATTCAATATAAATAACAATTAAACAAAAAATCCTATTCATTCCTTTTAAATATTTTATTTTACTTAAAAGTAATGCAAGAGAGGATTAAATTAAGAAGATAACTTCAAGTAATTTTTATTTCAAAACATTGAATTTACTTAAAAATTTTTAATAATTATTAATTCTTAATTTTGCAATTGATTTGAAAACTTTTTCTTGTATTATCTTATATGAAAAGATAATGTGAATATAAATAGTCACATTTAACTTATGATTTATTTGAATATTTAAATAATGAAGGCAAATTATAATTTATAAATATATATAACACAAATAATTTTATACGGTATCTTCTATTTTATAAACTAAACGTGCAAGGACTCACTATTTAATTACTATTAAGAACAACAACTTAATATTTTTATTAATACAACAAGTTTAAAGGTTGTACGATTGCATCCGTCTAATTAATTAATGACTTTAATCTTATTATCTGAGCAAATGGAGATTTGAATATATTTTTAAAATATTTATTCCAAATTTTATTAGTGAAAAATTAATTAGATTAATTATGATTAAAACATATTAATTTAATTTATTTATTTAAAAATGTTAATAAAATAATAAACTTATTTAAAATTTGACAAGTATTTAAAATTAGAAATAAATTTAAACATTACACATTTTCAGATAATAAAAATTAAAAAAAATCATCCATCTGGGTAGGGGACATACAACATACAACATTCAAACACAAAACATAAAACATTTAAAATATTCTTCAAAATTACTAAAGTTTTTAAAAATGTTTAAGAATTAATTTTTTGATTATGAGGATTTAGTAAAAATTTTCAATTTGCCAAATAATTTATAAAAAGTTTTCAATTTAAAATTTTAACAAAAATTAAATAATAATGTAAAACATTAAAAATACATGAAGTTATAAAACTAAAAAGTGAAAAAAAAGACTTTTTTAGAAAACCAAAAAAAATTATGTAAAACAAAAAAGTATGTAAAGATTATAAAACTAAAAAGTAAAAAATGATTTTTTAAAAAATTAAAAATTGTATAATAATTAAAATAAACAAAAAGTTGTAAGTTAAAAGTTTAAATTAATTAAAACCGATATATTTTCAAAAAGAAAATATTTAGTAAAAATTTGAAAATATTTATTATATTTAAAATATTTAATAAATAGAATAAAACAAATATTGCTATTAGCGTAATTACTTACTGATCAAATTCGGATGATAATTTTATTGTTAAACTCACATATTTGGTTTACATTTTTGGAAAATTGAGTGTTTTAAATAAATCAGTGCAATGACCACAAGTGCATTTACTAATTCTAAAAGACAAAGTGAAATCCTTTAAAGAATTTGGAGCTATGGAAATGAAATTTGTGAAGAAATAAAATTGAAAATGTTTCCACTTTTAAATTTATGCGCGCGATTATATAAAAGCAACCAAAAATCTATTTGTTGAACACTTAAATGGTTTGTTAATTCCGTTTTAGAATTATTTTGATGATTTCGATTTTACAAAATTTGCATGAATACAGAATCTATTTCTGGAGGAAGAAGATGATTAGATGATAAACTAATATAACTTAAATGTCAAATCCCGTTTTAATTATTAATACACTTATTAAACCAATAAACAAATTGAAAATAACCATAAAATTGATTTATTTACATTTTAATAGTAAAAATGGTTTATTTACAAACCAATATATTTATTTTTGTAAAACCTTTATTTGTTATTAGTCTCAAATAAACAAATATTTTAAATAAAGGTTTTTAAAAAAATATAGAGATAAATAAATGACAAAATAAAATAACACAAATAACGCAATAAACTGTATTAATAATAGTAAAAAAATAACAAAAAATAATAATAATCACACTTGCTAAAGTCAAAAAATAAAACTGTTTGTTCGTCAAAAACTATTGCCTCCAACGATAAATAATAATTTGAGATTTTAAATCCATCAATATTTTTATATTGATTTTTATCCATTGTATAATAATTATATTATATACAGCATATAAAATATCCTCCGTCACCTCAGAATGTTCATCATCTGCGTGAGTTTCTTCGATTTATCTCTGACACTATCAAATACGAGCACTGCCCCTCCTCATGTTGAACCAACAGTGGTATCACAACACCAAAACACAAAAATAAAAAACTCCATGAACAACAAAAAAGACTAAGTCTCACACGCAAAAAAATAACAACCTCGCATACACTAAAGAAAGAAAATTTTATAAAAATTCCACGTATTAGTGGAAAACAAAATATAGAGTTTTAATTACCGTTTTTTTTAATAATTTATACATATCCCAACATTTTATTTATCCCAAATGAAATCTAACAAGTATATTAACCATTATTAATTAGAAGTAATTAATGATTATAAGGCTGGAGGCAACAAGCTCAAAACAGCCAAAAATTCAAAATAGATCGTAAAACACTGACAGAATGGCTTGCGGCCGAAGAGACTATTCGTGTTGCAGATCCAAATTGCTATCGCTTGGACGGCGCTCGAAGAAAAATGGTATACTGAACGTCAAATTTATTAGTACACTTCATTTTTCATATAAAAAACGTTTATACGAAATACTTATATAAATAAATTAATACATACTTATAAATGTATCTCAAATTTATAAACAAATTGTAATTTATTTAATTTGTTTAAATAATATAATATTTATTGTAAAATTTTAAAATTTAAAGATGACAAGTTTTTAATACACCTTATTTTAAAATTTATAAAGTCCTTAAGTTTAATTTTAATTTATTTTGATATTATGTTTCATAGAGCTTACATTATGCACGAAATGACAATAAGAAAATTGGCTGTTACCAGGAAATTTGTTGGCTAAAGTTACTTAGAAATAACCTAAGGATTGGGTGTTTCCCGAAGTTCAGCAGTAAACTTGTGCAAATATCAAGTAAAGTGCATAAAGATAAAGACAGGGCCGAAACCAAAAATTGATAAAGCTGTTATGCTACGAATGAAAAGAGCGATTTCTGGTCTTCACGAGAAGGGTGAAAAGATAAATACTCCCAAATTAATGAATACATGTGAAATTACATCATCACAAAGAACAGTACAAAGAAAGTTACAAAAATGCGGTTTCAAATACAAACAGATATTATCCCAAATTTATTTGACAAAAATTCAGAAACAGAAACGCGTCCAATGTATATAATCATGGATATCCACCAATCATAATTTGGAAAAAAACAATATTTTCAGACGAGAAACGATTTTTATTAGATGGTCCAGACGACTGGAGATCTTATATGCTGCCATCATCTAAAGAATATCACATAAAACGACAATGTAAATGTGGCAGTTTTATTGTTTGAATGATGACAATGCCAAACGGCATGTTGTCCTTCAAGGTGATCAACGGAATTTTAAATTCCGATAGATATATAAAACTATTATCAGAAAATGTTGTTCCAATAATAAGATAAAATTATATGAAAGATTGGTACTTTCAGAAAGATAATTCCCCTGTGCACAAAAGTATAAAAGTTAAAGAATACATGAAAAGAACAGGAATACGTGTCATTGAGTGGCCTTTAAAGATTCCAGACCTTAATATTGTTGACGATTCCTGGAAAAGACTACCTGATTTGGTTTATGACGGAAAGCAATATCAATGTAAAGATGATTTAGTCCAAAAAATCACTTTTGTGTAAATCATCTTATAAGTATAAACGTGGAACAATTCTAGATTTGTATAAATCTTTCAGAAGTCGTTTGTGTACTGTCTAAAAAACATGGATATTTGTTTAATTGTTAACCTGTTAATAAAAATACGTCACTATATTACATTTTTACAATATTTGATATGGTATTTATATAAATTAAATAAATTAAAATTTGTTTATAAATTTAAAATACATTTGAGAAGTTCATGTCGGACACTCTCGACACCAGCGTGAGGTGCAAGGCGGCCACCGTGGTAATCTGAGGCGAAGACACCGTTGTTGTGCTTGAGGCGACGTTGACGGAAGCGCGGTGCGAACGTGGAACTCCCGTTTGTTCCCACGTTGACACGAGATGACGGACCAGTTCTCTATCGCTGCCGGTGGACGAATATCTCTTGCCACGTTCGACAACAAACACCTGATTAGACAAGGAGACAACATGATGAACCGAATTGTCGAACCAACCGAATTTGGATGGCGGATCCTCAAACAAAGAGTGGCTGCAATCACGCCCCATCGGCCAACATTCACAACCAAGACCGATAAACCTTGTTGAATAAAAAAGAGCAAACGTTTTTAATATGTATTCCTTACAAAACTCGCAGGCGTCGTAGCACCGCATGTCGATAAATCTTATAGTTGATTGTTTCATCATCAGCATTCGAATTTAACAAGTTGAATTCAAGCCCTTGTGTTTTTTGTTTATGTTTAGTGTAAAAGTAGCGAATTGTACAAGTAGTGGATTAATTAATTAAATAATTTATTATATTCGCTACTTTTACGACTAAAATTATTACGTTATTACTAAGTTTATCAAAACGGATAATGTTTATTTTTGATAAACTTAGTTAAAGAAAAATAAATTAACAAAAAAAACAATTAATAAAAATAAAAAGAAACATAAATATGACTTCGAAAATTTTTTTAATAAATAAAAAACACATACATTAACTATAATCAACAGGATCATAATAAACAGGATCATAATATAGTTATAACATAAAATTCCAAATTTAATGTATTTTTTTATTGATTTTTGTTAGATCCATAATATTTTATATACAACTTTGTTTAACCAACTAACTTGGCATTGGAAGTTATGGGAGGTCCCTCCGGGCACATTTTTTTAATGAAAGGATAAAGGTCTGGCATCAGATCGATCGTCTTGTACTTAAGATTCTTTTTTTTAATATTGATAAAACTTGTTGACATTCCGAAAATAAAATCGACACTCGATTCAAATTCATATTTCAAATTCATTTTTACCATCCGATTAGAGACCAAACAGTAAACAGCCAAATAAAAAATATTCTTAATAATTAAAGTACAAGACTCCAAAACACCTGAGTTGGTTTTGATTTTTTAAATTAGATTACATAAATAAACTCTGATAGATGATTAATCGAAAGTAAGGTAATTCGAATATAAACACAAATAAAAGAATAACAAAAATCACACGTGAAATAAGCAATCATTCGATGGTACAATCAACAATAAAAAACTCACATATCAAACACGAACGAGTTACCAAAAACACTCGAAAACAAACACAAAAATCAAAAAACATGCAAAATAAAATAATCACGCAGTGTCAGTAAGTAGGGCTTATATTTAGTTTTTTTCAAGGCCATTATGTCTGCTCTTATTCAAACAAGCTTTATTTTTTTGTCGTTTTAAATATTAATCAATTTTCTGATTTAGTTAATTTTTGTTTATTTTCGTTTTACATCACCACCATTTATTGACATTTTCAATCAGTCCGTTCACATTTTTTGCATTATTTTTGATATTAAAAAAAGTTTTATTTTCGATTTTTTTCTTTTTTTTAATTTACTACAACATTTATAAGTATGTATTAATTTATTTATATAAGTATTTCGGATAAACGATTTTTATATGAAAAATGAAGTGTACGAATATATTTGACGGTCAGTATATGTGTTGAATTAGATGGTTTGTTAGTTGAAAGAATTCAAGATGAACGACTTCAAAAAAAAGTGTATCGAGAAAACTGATTGTTCAGTGGGCTAAAGAGATTGGAATTGAATCATTCAATATATGAGGCATCAACTGGTTGGCTGAATAAATTTCTTAGGAGAAACCAATTAACAATCAGAAAAGCTAACAGAATATGTAGCTTAGATGATAATGAAGTGATCAAAAGAGAATTAAGCTTTATTTTTCATCTCAAACGCTTCATCAACGAATACAAGATTTTTCTAAAAAATATTTATAATTTTGATGAAACGGCAATCTTAATCAAAGATAATCATTTCAAAACAATCGAACAAATTGGTGCTAAGAAGGTCTTTGATATAGCAGCTGGTATGCCTAGATTAAGGATTGCTAGTATTTGTGCTGTATCTGCAGCGGGAAACAAAAAAAGATTCAACTGTTATTTTTAAAGAAAAAAATGGATCTCTACAAAAATGGAGTTTTTTGAATTACAGCTCCAAAATCCTGGGTCAAAACGAAATTGTTCAAAATGTGGATTGATTATATGTTCCCCTGGTAACTGTACGATCTAATAAACTTCTTCTTATATTTGCTAGTGCTTGATGCTATATTTCCAGAGGCAAAGGAGCATTTGCAAAAAAGAGAGATTTTGTTTTGTATTGTAATTGTCTATTGACAACCACATGTTATTTTTAGTAATTTGATCTCCTTAATTCTTTTTCATTTATCAATTTTTCACACCCCATCCTTCATGTGTCATTGTATCATTTGATCACTTATCATCCATGTGATTTGTAAACTCTGACTCAGCTGTTATGTGTATACTGTGATGCGTCATGTTTTATGTCTTTGTATGTACTTCTTCCTCAAAGACTATTTATTTAATTGTTTATTTATTTATTTTTATTTATTTATCAAATGTATAAATTTATATTCCATTTATGTAAAAGTTTTGGTCAGAAGGAAGAATTTTATTATGAAAGACAAAATGAATAAAAGAAAAACAGAAGGAGAAAGAAGATGAATCATTTTTTATTTATTATTGTCATGATTTGGTAATAATAATCACGTTAATAATAGATTTAAATTTAAAATCAAAATCGATGAAATAATATATTGATTTAGTCAGAATTAATTTACTGATTTAAGTTTTTTGGTCTCGTCTGATTCTGACTTCAAAAGAAAGAAACTAAATCATACCATTATTTCAGTGAAAGAAACTTACTGATTTCCGACTGAATTCGTATATCGCCGAAATAGTTATTTATATTTCGTACAAAATACTTTCAACATCGTAACACTCACGATTTCAATTTTTCCAGAAAATATTCTCAAATCGATGAGAAGCCATGAGATCTCTGGATTCCGATTTTATATTACTCAAATGACTCAATTATTTTTTCTAAAGATTTATTTCAATTTACAATTTAAATATACTATAATAATATGCTATATATGCTATATTATTCATTTTTTTGATTCTTGTTGTGATCGGGATTTTTGGTCAGTCGAAATATTCAATATTAACTTTTGCAAAACTTTTAAAATTTTTTAAAACAAACTAAATGAAATAAATATCGCACAATGTATTTCAAATTAACTTAATGCGTGTGATTTAAAAATATAAATGTATTGATGTAATTTGGTAGATACCGATGAAATAAAATAATTTATGATGAATCGTTTTCTAATTATTTTCCTGAAAACCGAACTTGCCGTTAACTGTTTTACAATTGCTATGTTGTCGGCAATTAATAACACCAATGTTTAATTACCCGATACGAGAGTCGTCATAGCCTGGAACTCTGCAGCCAGCTCGAACGACGGATCGGTCCAACTGAGCTCGTCAAGGACACACGACTTCCGCATGCCGCAACTCAACGTGCGGTTGGTACTAACCCAATCCGGCGGAACCTCCCTGAAGCTCAAACATCTGGGTCATCCTCACGTGACCCCACGCTCTCGGTTCCGGCTCGGTGGCGAATCCAACGACACATCGACTGCTAACAGTTGTCCTGTAGTCGTCACTCTCCACTACGACCCGATGGTGACCCCCGTCACCGGTGGAAGCGGGTTCATCGAACGTGCGGAGCCTTACGGACTCTGCACAATTAAGTGGTTCGGGATACGCTCATTCCGGAGCAACGTCCTCACCAATTTATTTTACAATTTCTCATTTATATATTTCTTAATTTAATTTCTCTGAAATGTTTACGCAACCTAAAAATTAATAAAACAAATCGTTGAGTACACCGTATTATCAATTCGAATTATTATGAAAATCGTCTATTAATAATAATTCATTAATAATTAATTTGATCTATCATTATTAATTAGATCAAAAAATTTCATTCAAAGACAAAAAAATATATTCTAACGAGATACCTGTTAGTTACAAAACAGTTTAAGTAGAAAATTACAATTAGCAAAGAAATTAATTATTTATTTTTAATATAAAATCACTATTGTATTTCGTAAAACTTTCGTTTCAAATGATAATTATTCTTTTGATAAAAATTAATATGTTTAATAATTATTAAATATTAATTTAAAATGCATAATGCACATTATTTACATAATTATTACAGCAAATGAAAAAAATACATTTTTCTTCAGACATACCGAAAACTAGAAAGAACGATAATTTTATTCCTTGTGAAGCGAAAGACAAATGCTACATTGCTTGGCAGCAGGGCCGATCCGGATGTGATCCAAATAATAATAATTGCGTCTGTGTTCGAGGATTTCGGCTTCACAAAGGTTCCTGCATAGGTAATGTTATAGATACCCTTGGACATAAATGCAACTAATTAATATAATAATATTTTTGTTTATATTAGGGTGAGTCATAAGTTGTGGGGCACTTTTTATTAAAAATTAAAATGTTCATAAAACAACGCACAATAAAGATTATGATTCGAAATAAAGTCCATTATGTTCAATAC
>MQRK01232961.1:87111-102561 GCA_001938485.1 Girardia tigrina | reverse complement strand
GAAACTTCAGTTTATGAGCTTTATTACGATATACAAATTCAATTAATATCGATTCGACAATTCATATTGTAATTAAAGATAATTACTTTGGAAAGAGTGCCCCACAACTTATGACTCACTCTAATATATTTAAACTCAAACTACCATGAATATCGTATATTATTGAAATGCCGGGATTGACGGTAGTTAACATATTTAAGGGTTCTCCACTTAATTTTATCCGGTGTGCAATTAATTGTATTTATGTGTTTTAATATTGTAAAATAATATTTTTAAATTTTAAAATAAAAAGATTTGAATTAAGTTAATAATGCTTTTGATTTAAATGTTTTATAATATAAAATTTTAGTAAAAAATACTCTTACAAATACAAAATATCCATATTAAACGCAAGGTTTCTGATGATGGACGGTGTGTTATTAAAATATACGAAGAAAGGAAAACTTATACATAGATCAGTGTTGAAATGGATGTCCATAGAAAAACTGTGCCTTCAATTATCAAATTATACAAAAATACTGGAAAGATTGAAATTAAAAATGTGAGAACACCAAAAGACAAGAAAATTACATCTGAAGCTGAACGCATCATCAGACAAGAAATTGAAAGTGATGTATCAATAACATTGAAAAAGTTTAAATCTAAATTATCAAATATTAATTTGAATGTTTCAACAACATCAATTGATAGATATTTGAATAATTTAAATTACACATTAAAAAATAGAGTTAACCCCAGAACACAGAAATGTCCTGAGCAACATCGAAAAAAGGTTCGAATTTTGCACGCAATTTCTAACTTGGGACGATGAAAAGTTTATATGTTTAAATGAATTTGGAATAAGTTGCGCCAGTCGACAAAAATCTGACCGAAGCTTTCGCGGATTAACCACAGGAAAAAATGTTACCACAATTAGATCTAAAAATTGCTCCATTTCAGCAAAAATATCTAACACGCACTTAATAAATTTTAAATTAAAAGAATTTACCTAAAATCGTGAGGCTTTCTTGTGTTACTAATGATATTAATGCGGGAAAATAACATGAATAATTTTAAAATCATCATCGATATTTACAGTATCCATAAAGAACAGGAAATGAATGATGTAGTTGCAAACTGTGGCCATGATATTATCTATTTACCACCATACAGCCCACAGTTAAACCCAATTGAAGAGGTTTTTTTCTAAATGGAAAAATGAAATTAAAAATGCTAATAGAAAGGAATTAATGGCTGCCATAAAGCAAAGCGCTGATTTTATATCTGAAAATAATATAAAAAATTATTTTTAACATATGCACGAATTTGCAGTTAAAAGGATAAGAAGAGAAGGATTTGAAGAAGAATTTTATAATAAATGTAATAATTGATATTTGTTTTGTTTTTCTAATTTATATGGCTAATATTTTGTATATATTTAAATCTCCAGGTTTCACTTCAGAATTCATAATATCAACAAGTAGAATTTATTTAATATTTACAATCGTTTTAGAATACCTAAACAAATTAATAATCACAACTATCCCTCGTTTATAATTCGTTATTTACTTTCTTAATCCACTCAATTCTTCGACGAATTATGTTTCCATCTTTCAGATTATGTAGTTCCAATTGGTGTGGCGATATATGTCTTAAAATTTGGTATGGTCCATCGAATGGGAAAGTGTCATTTCTCAGTTTTGTAGGATGTTGTTTTACAAAGACTTTCTGACCATCCTCAAAATGTCGATTTGTTCTCTTCTCTCTCTCAATTTTCCATTCGTCTTGCAGCATTTTCTAAATTTTCTCCTACTTTCATCTTGATCACGTTGCTCTCTTCCGCTTTAGCTATTCCTGCTGCCGCATGTAAGTCTATTTTTCTACCAAACACAACTTCAAAGGGTCAATATCCACTCGTACTCTGAACTGTTGCATTTAGACAGAATTCTATCTTCGGAACAATTTACCACCATGATCGTTTGTATGCGTCTCCTGTGCTTGTCACTATCATGTATCTCACTGTTCTCTCTGCCAACCCGTTTGATTGATGCTGAAATGGGCTACTAAATCTTTGTTCGATTCCATATTTCCTGCAAAAATCTTTAAATTTTTCGCCAGTAAAACATTTTCCATTGTCTGTTAATATTGTTTTTGACTTCCATATCTATACATCTATTTTATCAAGACGCATTGAACTATGGTGTCTTCGTTTTGAGTTCTAATCTCTGTCAAAGAGACCAATTTTGAAAACTGGTCCACCATGACCAATAGATATGGGTACATGTTATTCTTGTCACCCACATATGTGATATCCATCACAACTTGCTCTAAAAACTCGTCACTTCTTATTGGAATCAACTTCTCTTTTGTTTTTTTCACTTGGGATGTTTCTGCGTATATATTCCTGACATTCTCCTATAACGATTTGCACCTCTTTCGCTAAATCTGGTTGCATAAAATGATTTTGGATATACTTCTTTGTCGTTTTGATACCTACATGACATAAATCTCTGTGTATTTTCCTGATGAAAACTCTTCTAATTTGCTTCGGAACCAATGGTAACACATCATTTCTTTCTTGCCTACCCCATAACTCATTCTGATAAACTGATTGGTTCTTTAGTTGTAATAACTCCTTGGTGATTTCATTCTTTTCACCCTCTGCCATCTTCAGTATTTGTTTCAACTGGTTTAACTTTGAGCACTTTTCTTGTTCATCTTTTATCCATTGAATTGTAGACTGAATCACCACTGTATTGATGTGTTTCACCCTTGCTTTTGTTGATTTTGGTTCTTCGTGTTTTGTTTCACATTGTGCACAGACATCGTCATATAGCCGTGAAAATCCATCTGCATTTCCATGTTCATCACCTTTTCTATACTTTAAATCAAAGTCCAAATCCACCATGTTTGCTAACCCTGTCTAGAATTGAGGATTTTATTGGTTTGGAAGTACTCTTCATATAAACCAGTGCTTTATGATCAGTTCTTGCTGTAAATCGCTTGCCATATAAATATTGCTTGAAATGTAACAAACTCATGTAAAGCTAATAGTTCCTTTCTTGTCACACAGTACCCTTTTTCATGTGTGGTTAAAGTTCTCAATGCATATGTGACTACTACTTCTTTCTCTTCTGATATCTGACTTAAAAATGCTCATATCGATCCGAATGCACTGTGCAAAGGTGCTCCTAATTCTGCGTAATTTTTGATAAATCGTCGATAGTAGTTTCTCAGACTTAAAAATGCTCATAAATTTCGAGTACACTTTGGAATCGGAAAATTTTGAATTTCTGCCACTTTCAATTTATTTGTCGATATACTTTCTTTGTTAATTGTATGTACAAAAAATACAAGCTCCCCCACTCCGAATTTGCATTTCCCTGGATTGACTTTTAAACCTGCTTTCTTCAGTCTATTCAGTACTTCTTCTAATAGTCTCATATGATCCTCCATTTATTTTGAGTAAATTAAGACATCATCTAGGTATATTACTACTCCAGAGAATAGTAAATCCTCAAATAATGAATTCATTATTCTCTGAAACGTTCCGGGTGCTGTTAAACGTCCAAACGGTACACGGTTAAAGAAATACTGCTGTGTTCTTGTGCAAAACGCAGTCTTTTCTTGAGAACTTTCATCCAATGCTACTTGATGGTATGATTTGCCTAAATCTATACTGGAAAAAAATCTGGAGTCACCCAGAGCATCCATTAACATTTGGCTGTCTGGCATTGGAAAGGAAACTTTCTTTGATACATCATTCAATATTCTGAAATCTAAACGAATTCGGATACATCCGTCTTTCTTTTGCGTAATGAATAACGGGGAGTTCCATTCACTTTTACATTTCCGCGTTATTCCTGCTTTTTTAATCCTTTCAAAAATCACTTCGTCTATCAACAAATAGTTACACATTTCCGAGAATGTTAACCCAAAAAATTCTGAGCCTTGGCATATGTCTATTTACCATTTTTGACCTTCAGAATCCACTCCATTGTATTCCTTCATTTTCTTCTCGATTGTTTCCTTAAAGATTGATGGCAGTTCTAGTTTAGGAAGCCTAAAAACTTTTATTGGAACACCAGCGTGGTCGCCAGTTAAATCTCCAGGTTTCACTTCAGAATTCATAATATCAACAAGTAGAATTTATTTAATATTAACAATCTTTTTAGAATACTTAAACAAATTAATAATCACCACTTATATAATTATATTCTTTTATTAATTTATTTTTCTTGTTTTTTTGTGAAAATGAAAAACACAAAAAAGCATGTATAAATAATTTCATGATTTAAATTATTTGCACACTGGATTAAATTAAGTGGAAAACCATGTAATAAATGTTTTCTTCAAACAATATTTCTGACAGAAATTTATTAAACATTTTAATCTAAACTAAAAATGTATAGGAGTAAATAACAAATTGAATTCGTTAAAATTGTAAATTTTAAAATTCTAATCATTTTCTATCAGGCATTTATAGAAAAGTAAAAAATTCTTTTGAAAAAAGTTTATTTAAATGAAAATAGTAATTAAATTCTTTTCAGTTGAAAATTTAAAAAAGTTTTGCTCTTCTTTGATTACTTTCTCTATATAACAATTACTTGTTTTGTTAATTCCATCATTGCTTTTAAGTTTTCTTTATGGTTCTTTTTGTTCTGAAAAAAAACGATTTATTAAAAGATAGATTTTCACTAAATATGTAAATATATTTCTCTTTTTAAATTTATTCGTATTCTATTTTTACTCTTTTTCACTGAGAATGTATGACTTTTATATGCAAATTCAGTTGAAAGAATTTTAAAGTATGTACATATAACTTATGTATAAAGATGTACGTCTGTTTCACGCAACAATTACAAACGATAAGTCCAAATGAAACAAAACCTTTGACAAACCTTCTTCAAGCACAGGGACAGGTTGATGTCAACTTTATTTCAAAAAACCTTTGTACCACCGAAAAAACTCGAAGTTTTCCATTCGACCAATCAGATTGCAGTATTTTATAACTGTTGAAAAAGTAGATTTATAATTTTGGTTATAAAGTAAAAAATGTTAATTTATTTTGTTAATTTAATTTAATATTATTCTATTTTTAATTTTAGTATTAATTTATTTTATATTTAACAAATTAAAAACAACGAAAAATATTTAGAATGAAATCAAAAATAAAAAACGTTATAGAGTGTATAACAATTATTCAAATTTTTTTGATTGCAAAATAAAGAATTAAAAATAATAAATATTTTTTTATTATTTACCAATTTAATTTTTATTAAATATTTTGGAAAACTAAAAAAATTAAAAAAAAATTAATACAATTTTGATAATTAATTCTATTATTTTCAATCATTTTTTTCAAAAAATAATAAAATTAATCAAATAATTATTAAAATGTTTTTATTGTTTTATAATTTATTTATTAGAAAATATTTGAAAATGTATCAAAAATAAAGAAAATCAGTAATAATTAGAAATCATTTGATTATAAATCAGTAATAAATATGAAAAAAATTATAAAAATATGAAATTATAATAATTGTTTGTTATGATTTTGTGTTAACGAAAAGTTTTGAATGTATTAAATTAACAAACAATATTAAATAAATTTAATTATTTAAATTTAATTATTTAAAATTATAAAATTTTTATTGAAATTAAATTTAGAAATTTTATTTACTCTTAATCTTGACCTCAATTCAAATAGGGGTCCGTCAAACATGTCTGAACCTAGCTGGGCGACCATAACCAGTAACTCTGAACAACTGGCTTCAAAACAACTCCCAGATAAGTTATAAAGACAAGATGATATAAAAAGTTTTATCTACTTGTTCGAGATGATTCAAAAGTAGTAAAAATTCCAAAAATATTCAAGAGATATTGGTGATATGATTGTTTTCTCGTGAACTAGTACAAATACATGAAAGCACGAGAGTTGAAATAAAAGGGTATGAAGCGCACATTTGAAAAGCTTTTCCCTAGAAAAAATTGATGATCAAAAATCCAGAAAGATCTAATGAGTCAGTGAAAGAATAATTTTCCAAAGTCAAGAAATTAGGAGTAAAATTGGCAAGACACAAGTGGACCGAGGACAAATTTGGAAGATGTTTAATGATACGCGATTCAAAGTACAGTGATTTAAAGAAAGAGATTAAGTTCAAAAATATCAATAAGAAAAATGAAATGAAGGATATCACACAGAAAGTGTATGAAGTAAGAAAGTAAGAAAACAAGTGAATACAGTAAAAACAATATACTATCTTAACCCAAAAGATACCAGACACCAAATTTTTTAAATTACCCTTTTGATTAAACCAGTATAAAAAAACCAATTGCACGATTTTTATAAAATAAAACTTCATAATTTCAACCCAGTTTAATAATAATTTAACAATAAAAACTTAAAATGTCTAAATAATAAAAATTTATTTCAATCTGAAAACAATTTTTATTGGTTCAAAAGTCTCTGGACAGCTTATATGTTTTCTATAAACATCAGTTAGTACGGTGAAACATTTCCTTTTATTTCACTAAAGACTTTTAGAGGATTTACCATAATATCTTTAATATTAAAACAGGTTTTTACTACTTATACTGGTCCATATGCCAAATAATATTCCAATCAACTTGTCCTCAGTTTTTGGTTGATTCACTTTTAATTTTGACTTCATAATAATCCATAGATTTTCAATGCAGTTTAAATCTGGACTCGATGAAAGCCAATCTTGGTTTGGCAGTGTGACAACTGGCATCATCCTGTTGAAAAATATAATTTTGTAAATTGTGACCTGATTGCATATTCAAAAACAGATCTTGGCATTGCCAAAATTTTTCTAAATGTAATATTTCTGCAAAAGTATTATTTTTGCGTGTTTGATTTGTGTGAGATTTTTCTTTCTTATTCTCTGTTTTTTTAAACACTTTCTTTGCCGTATTGTAGCTAACCTGTTGTTTTTGAATGTGTAATAATAGTGTCATAATCTAATAATGGCCATTTTTACCCAATAATATTTTCCTAAATAATAATGTTTAATTTTTTTGTTACCTTTTAAAGTAAATTATATCTATTAAAATTGTATTAAAATTTCTAACAATTCAATATTCATTTACTAAATATCCGAAAATTGCTGATGATGATGTATGTAAACATCGAAACATGTCCAATAATTATATAAAAAAGCTTTATTCAAATTATATTTTCGATATATATATATATATATATATATATATATATATCGATAAACTCAATCATAAAATTCATTAGTTATAATAAATGCAATTTTGACATTGAATTCCGTGGAAAGATTAGAATTCAATTTCGGCATTTTAATTAGTGAAAAGACTATAACTCTCTTATTATCGGCCGTATCAAGCGAGATATATTTTCCTCGTACAATTACAATAATTATAATTTGGACTACTCGAGAATCTTACAAAAAACTATAATTATAATTGGGTTTTATAAATCTCACACAAATCAAATACGCAAAAATAATACTTTTACATAAATATTACACTAAATATAGACATATATATATAATAGTAGCAGTAGTAAATTTATTGATATAAATAATAAACATAGTAATTTAAGTTATAACAATACTGATCAAATATTTTTTTAAGAATAAGTCAAAAAGTGAAAGTGAGTCAAAGTTTTACCATTAACCAGAGACGAGGCATAAAGACATGAAATTTATAGGAAACACAATAACAGGCCCGGAAAAAAGATATGGTAATACGAAAATTCCAAAAACTATCATGTATGAAGAACTTAAAGAGTTTCTTTGTTATCTGCAATTATTATTGAAGATTCATCAAAGAATACGTTTCAAAAAGTTCGATTGTTAGAAAGAATATGCTGACTAAATGAAAAGCTAGAATAGACAGCCACAAGCAAGATAACATTTAAGGATATAAAGGAAGCATCGATAACAACACCAATATTAAGTTTAAACTAGATAAGCTTATCTTAGATACGAAGTCTATCTTCAACACCATAGATGCCGTACTGCCTTAAATAGAAGACTAGGTGAAGCACAAGTATTGGCACACGGATCCAAAATAATATCTGCACATGAAAGAAGTTAATGTGTAAACAGGAAGAAAGCTTTTGGTAATATAATAATTTTATCAACACTTAAATCATTATTTATAGGGAAATAGATTCAAATTGCTAAAAGACCGCAAAGCAAGGAAAATAGTAAAAGAGTTAATAGACCCTTGTATTGAGTATCAACAGACAAAGACGATGATTAACAAAGCGAAAGAGGAAACCACGAAGATAATAATTGTTTGCTATTGGTTTTGATTCTTTACTTGATTATCGATGTGATTTGAATTTTCAATGAATTTAGTGTTTCCAATGAAACAGACTCTTTATCATTTAATTGTAAACTTTTATCATAAAGTTTGGGCACTAAATAACAAAACAATCTTACTACTTTTCTTATTGAGTATTCGGTTAATTGAAATTTTTTTCGCATTTAAGCTGCATTATGTAAAATAAAGTAATAAAAACCAATTGATTTTAAAAGTCCTGAACAACCTAATTTTCATCTGAATCTTCACTTTATTTATAAATAACATTACCTCTGTACTCGTTAGAGTATTTGATTCCTGTTTCCTTGAATGAGTTAATAAAGACATCTATTTTGATACTTTCCTAAGCATAAAATACCTATACTTAAACTTCTTTGAAACTTCCTTCTTAGACTCTTCATTTTAAATCGAGACTTTGATTTTTAGAAATTTTCCTATATTAAAAACAATTTTTCTTTATTGTTTGTTGGAATGGCGTATTGATGCTGATATCCCAACCTAGATGTTAATTCACTTCCTAGGTGTGTTTTTGGATAAGCAGAAAATAACATTATGGATTTTGTTTAAGAATGAATAAGATTTCTTTCATAAATAAAAAAACTACTACAAAAGATGTTTTTTTTTTATTTCTGGTCGCTTGCTTTGTTATAAAATTGTTTGTTTGTTTCTTTTATTTTCTTAGTTTTATTGAAAGAATAATCAAATGTCACAGGTGTTGTAAGGAATATTTTAAATTGTTTGAATGTGTAAATGTAGTGATGCGGTATGTTGATTTAAGTATGTTGAATTTAGAATGGTGATTCTCCCACCCGGATGAAAATTGATATTTTTTTATTAAGTTTAAAGTGATCGACTATTCGAACATAATTAAAATAATCATTTGATAAGTTCATATCTTTAATTTCAGAATGAAAATTAAGTTTAATAATTTTTAGTAAAATTTATATTAAATGCATTTTTAATAATTTGATGTCATTTTTATTATTTTGGGATTTATTAAATAATGGTAAAAATTAATATTTTTAATTATTATTTTTTAGAGGTTAAATATTTTAAATAATAATTTAGTAAAATTGTTCGAATAATCATGATTAAAAAGAGAAATAAGAAAACCAATTAGAACGATAGCAAACGATGAAAGACCTTCTGAGAGTTGTAATGACTCTAAATGTGATTGTAATAAAGATTTAAACGAGACTTGTTTATATGTTTTTAATAGGTGTTTTATCCGTTTTTCCAAATATGGCTGAAAGAAATCTTAGTCTTTCTTGTTAATGAAACTTTGTTATCTTTTTATTCGTACATTTTTGACATTTTCATTCCATTTCGAAAACGTTTTTCCTGAACTTAAATATTAAGTTGAAAGTTAAATTATCTTTGGTGGAAATAAAATAATTTGTAGATAGAGAATTTTCTTTAGGTTTAGACAATTTTCCTCCTGGTGATAGTATAATATTTTTGATTTAGAACCTGCTTTTAATTGCTCTTCCTATTTTTCTAAATTGCGGATTATTTTTTTTCAGCAACTCTGTTTACTTATTCTTTGTACATTGAATTACTTGAAGCTTTAAATAAGTTGCATAAGCTATTTCTTCTTCTTTTCTGACTTTTTTGGTTATCATAAATTATAATACAATACTAGATAAGTGTAATACAAAATATTTAAAGATTGTGTATTATTTTTTATTATTATGAGGTGAATCATGTCATTAATGAATAAAAACAATCTCTAGCATAAACCCTTACACAATCTTGAAATTAATAATTGAAATATCACACTTACAGTTTTTCCTATCTTTAGTAATATTCCCCTTATCTTCATATAGACCATGTTCTTGGAAAAACATTCATTACATTTATATTAATACATAATTTCAAAAAACAATGTTAAAAATTTCAAAAGTTTTAAAATAGGTTTTTCAGTTTTTAGAGCTTTCCACTTTCAAATTATTTGTTAAAAGACGTGATAAAAAGAAAAACGTTTATAAAGTTATTAAGCCTCCTCAGACTAATACGGATAACTGTATATTACAAATAATACTCAGTATTAGCAAACCTTTTGACAAATACAAAGTTTCCTGATCCTCTCACACGACTTCAAATGCAAGAGTACGCTTCGGATTCCCTCTGAGATATGACCAGTCATGTTCCTTTGTTCCGTGATTCTGGAGACTTTCGGCTGTAAAAACACACTTAGTGGATCGTGTAAATTGGCAATGAAACATTCCCTTATACATTTTATTGTCAAATCTTTATCAGTTATACCGACAGACACTGGTATATCATGTTCCGTATTCAAGTTCAAATTTCCAGTACGTCTTTCTGTTTCTTCTCTTTGTAGTACTTGGATAAAACTATTATTATTATCATTAAACTATCCATTAAATTACCCAAATAAAAATATTACTTTAAAAATATTTTTTAAAAGTATTTATAATAAATCTTGAAGTAGTTAAAAGAATTTTAAAACAAAATTTTCGAAATGTAAAAAAGAGATATTCATTAATGTCTTTATAAATTAATTCTTACAATCGCTAGAAGCCGAAAATCTTTTAATAAAAAAATAAAATAAAAAATAATTTAAAAACTTAAGAATTAGTTTTAATTATACAGAAACACAATCCCGGCCTAGATACCTTATGGAAACGTATTCCCTAAAGTAAATATTTGCATAAGAAACCATTTATTTTAAAACGAATTGAAAATGAACAGAAAGATGCTAATGACTATGTTACTTACGTCAATAATTGAATTCGTTGAAATAAAAATAAATATTGTAAGACTTTTAAGTTATAAAGAGTATGAATAGAAAAAAAGCGTTTGAAATGAAGTGTTAAAGGAGAATGTTAAATATCACAGGGAAAGAAAATAAGACCAAAAAATTTTTTCTGCAAAAAAACAGAAATACTAGGTGAAAGACAGGAATCAATAGAAGAAACTACCAAGAGACGGAAGCTAAAATTATACAGACATCAAATAAAAAAAACAAGCACTAGCAAAGATTATGAGTGAAGGAAGAGGGGAAGGAGAAAGACTAAGAGGAAGACCAAAGAAACAATTGATAGATTACTCAAAAAGAATGAAGAGGATTGAAGAAGTTCTGTATAAAGAGATGACAAATATTGAGCTAGAGGTACAATATAAAATTAATGAAAATTATTATTTATAAGTAAACTTCTGGGTTCGTGATCAATAATGGAATTCATAAGAATGCAAAACTTTATTTCTATAACAACTAACAATTATTCAATCAATTTTGTTGAGGAACTTTTCTTTTTTTTCTTTTCGACCAGATTGATTATACGTAAAAATACTGAATTATAAGTACTCATATGCTATTTATAAAAATTGTTATTTTTAGGAATTGAATTTTATAATTTTTTTTAATTACAATAATTTCAATATTTTATCTGGTTTACTTTAAAGACAATTTTTAACAATTATATCAGTCTATCTCGAAGTGGGCGATAACGCCCCCTGGTGAGCGTTTGAGACCTAGAAAGGGGCTTTAAGAAACCCAGAAAAAATGGGGGGGACATTGGTATGGCGTAGGGGCGCGATGGTTGATTTGTAATTCCATTTATTTTATATTTTAAATGTCACTAAAATTAAAACCTGCGTACTACTCAATATCGAGTAATTAATTTATATTTATACCCGGTATGATGGTATACAAACTTAAAACACAAGGTTCGTTCCCAATAAACTATGTACGAGTCAAGCCTGTGCAGGGCGCAAACCTGCGCTACACATAGTCATGTATGAGTCTAGCGAGCGTTCCAAATAAAATTTGACTTTTACAGCACGAATGCATGTACTTGTCAAATAGTTTTCTCGCCGGGACATGGACTGCAAGCTTTGCTTGGCTTGCTCATCTGCACTAATACAAAATATGATTTGTTAGCAAGATTCGACAATGAATGATGTGTGATGTTTTAATAATATTACTGTTTTTCTTTAGGAAATTCTATAGAAATTATTATTTCACATAATTAAAGCAATAGTATTTTATTGCTTTCAATTATTAAACTATATTTTTTTCTGTTAAATTTTTAATAATAAATTTTTGTTTTTTTTTATAATGAAAAATATTTTCTGTTATTTAGTTGAAATATGTTAAATAATAAATAAAAGCAAACATATGTGTTTTGTGAAATGATTTTTCAGTTTTTTAACAGTGTTATATTTTATTTTCCCTTTAGAAACGACAAACACCTTTAAAAACACATTATTGAAATTTGATTTTCATTTTAAATTGAGAAATTGTCATTATAAATTGAGATGTTTTCATTTTAAATTAAAACTTGAGAATTTACCAATATTTACAAAACTATGAAATTGACAAAATTATAATCATTAAAATTATAAAAATGATTTCAAAAAAATCCGAATTTAAATTAAAATTTTCAAATCTTAATAAAAAAATTAATGATATGAATCTCCAACTTCAAGGCAATGACTTGAACATAATAAAAAAACAACAAATGTAGTCGCTGATTTCGTAGTAAAGCTGCTATTACTCAAGAAGAATATCGACCGACGAGAGTTCCCTAATTTTCCCATTTTATCGGTATCCTCCAACAACGACGACTTGTCCGCCTACTGCCAACATTTGGGAAATCCTCACAGTGATTTCATTGAAAAATGTCTAGATTAGAATGTGATATCTTTCTGTGACTTAATGATCTTCATAATATTCAGAGTTAATTTGTTTGTTTGTAGCTATTTAAAACAAATTCATTTTTTATATTTATAATTTTTATATTTTAAATTTATACATTTGTTAAATTTATATTTCAAATATTTTAGTAATAACGAATTAGTTATATAAAATCAATATATTTTCAAAAGGATTTATTAAATTTATACTTCAAAAATATTTTTAGTCTTAACGAATTAATAATAAAAATCAGCATATTTTCAAAAACATTTATTAAATTTATTTTAGCACATTTGTCACGTCCCGATGAATATTATGAGGGGCATTTGGAAAAATTGTATTCATTAAGAGGGCGATAGGTGAAATAGGTTTGAAAAACACTGATTTATATAATTTGACTACAAATAATTACTTTACAATATTTAAATGTATATTATATTGTTCTTTAATAAAATTTATAATTCGCAATATCTCAAAGTTATTCACATTTGAAAATATCATTGTATTAAAAGTCTTTTGGTTCAAATTTTAAATATCTAATTAATTCTTAATATTTAATACTCAATTTAAAGTTATTTTAACAAAATAAAAAAAAGATTTACATTTGTGTTGATTTAAAATTATTTAAACTTTATTTATTCTATCCCATTGTTAAAACATATTTTAATTAAATTTACTAAAGATTTATATTACTTTAAAATTATTTCAACGTTTTTATTTTATTTGTAAAACATTTTCTTTTTTGGTGAGATTTGTTATTTCATTATAATTTAAACCTTATTTTAAAGTCCTACAATTTTCAATATTTTTTTAAAATATTTTGAAGCTTTCATTGTTTAATTAAATATTTAAACGATTTCACCATAATCCTTACATAAACTGAACTGAATTGCTTAATAATCGAATAAATTACACATTTCAGATGTAAATGAATGTGATTTTCTGATCGCTCAAAGTCTCTGTGGACCAAAAGCAAAATGCGTTAACACAATAGGGGACTTCAAATGTCAATGCAGTCCTTTTCCTGATTTCTTGGGAACCAGCTGCTCAGGTTTGATACTGTTACCATTAACATTTACTCCTTAAAATAGTTCTAAAAAATCAAAAAAAGTGATATTATGTAACAAAACAACAAAAAACCGTGATTTATAAACTTTGTTAATTCTCTTAACTGAGACAAATAACATTTAATTTTAAAATAATTTGAACAGATGAAAATCATAAAATAATAAACATCTTATTTTTTTGCATTCAAAAATTTTTTCCCTTAAATAGATATATACATTGCCAGTTATATTCTGGCTAAGATTAATTTGCCATTCAAATAATTTATTTTAAGTGAAAAAAATAATAATTAAAAAATTACAATAATGTACTGCAACGTAATCATTTATGTGTCAAAATTAAAAATTCAAAATAAAAAATTACATAACCTTCGTAATTTATATGGCATTTGACATTTTAATGTAGAAAACACTATTATTAATAATTCTGATTATGTGTTAAATTTAACGGAGACAAATATTCTTAAATATGAATTAAATAATGGTATAAAAACCAAAATTAAGGAATTTAAAGTTAAATCAAAAATTGACAGGTTTTTTTAATTTAATCTCTATTGGAGACGAGGAGTCTAATGAGAATTTAAAGAGTGATTTAAGAAAAGCAACTAACTTTTTCCTTTTGACAAACAGAAAAATTAATTTAAATGATGAAAAAGTATTATTAAATTTAAAAAATCAAGATCTCTCTCTAGATTTGAAAAAGAAAATGGATTATACATTCAAAATAGATCTGATTATTTAGAAAAAATGTACTCCATATTAAATACAAATAAATTTAATAAATTTCGTAGAGAAAAAATTGTCTGTCAATCCCTTTAAAAGATGAACAGACCGTAAATAAAATGATTAATAGACTAGTTAAAAGTAATGATATTAATAATGAATTGAAAAATGTTTTTATAGTAGAAGGATCTCAACCTTCGAAACTTTATGGTCTACCTAAGATTTATAAAGAAGGTATTCCAATGCGACCTGTTTTATCTATGATTGGTAGTGCACAATATCAAGTTGAAAAAATTCTAGAGAGATTATTAAAACTTTTGTTGAAACTGTCCTTTTGTAGAATGTAAGGACAGTTTTGTATGTTTTAATAGAATTTTGAATTGGAATATTGAATCTGACCATATAGTGATGATTTCATTTGATATAGTTAATCTTTTCACCAATATTCCATTGAATGAAACCATTAATTTATGCGTTAAATTATGGTATAATTTGATTCATCTAATCATATTAAAGTTTTTTAAATATCATTAAAATACTTTAAAAAAAAGTAGAAAGAAAAAAAAACATGTTTTTGAGACGAATGATGTAATAGTTTTTCAACTATATAAATAGTAATTAATCACTTTATTTCATTGCACTGAAGATGCCGAAATGGTGAAACGCGTATGTATTGTGAATAAATTTAATATTCAAAAATGG
>MQRK01232961.1:75848-87053 GCA_001938485.1 Girardia tigrina | reverse complement strand
ATATATATATATATATATATATATATATATATATTCACATTAGAATAGCTGAAGATATCCATTCGAGTATAAAAAATTCGATTGTCAATCACATTAAAACACAAAATAAAGAAAGATTTGCCCACATCGTAAGAGAATAGTCACTGAGGTAATAAAGCATTTACATCCATGATTACTTACGTAAAATGATTGTCTTACGTAAAGTGTATAATGTTTTTGAAGGTTTTTTAATTGATAAATTACACAATTGTTAATGTGTCATATAAATGACTTGTTTTCTTAAATAACCTCACAACTAATAATACCGTCATCTCGAAACATATTTTTTAAAAAAAATTATTAAAATGGCGTATTTATTTTCAGTTTATATGTATATATATACATATATATATTAATTCTATACGTTATTTATGATTAAATTTAAAAGAAGATTTAGATTTTAAATTTAAATATTTTTTAAGTATGAAACATTAAAAAATTAATGAAAAAAATATTTTAATAAATAAAAGATTATTTCTCCAACATCAACAAGATTAGTTTAAGACTAAAAATTTATAAAATTCTTGTGATGAAATTTATATTTTTCAATATAATTTAAAAACAATTAAAAAAGTAAAATAAAAATTATTATTAATTGTAACAGAAATTTTATATTTTGAGTAGATTTAGGTAATTTCAACGTAAATAGAGAAAAATACATTTTATTGATTAACCACACATTTTTAATTATTTATTTATTATTGGTAAAATATAATAAATTATTTTGAGCTATAATTTATGTTCATTTATAAATAAATTTAATGTTGTTCGTACTTTTGAAATAATTAAATGACTGAAATTCTTTTGCCGTTATTTTATTATGCACTTATTTAAATATTTTAGCAATAATTATAAAATAATTTTTTAACTAAAATTGAATAACTGTAAATAAAAAAAGTTTATTTATATTAAAAGTAAAATAAAATTTGTAGATTTTTTTTAAATTATTGATTTATGTTAAATGAAACTAAATAAATTTGTTTTTATTAAGTAAATAACTGTTAATTTTACTTTGATTATAAAATTGAACTCAGTTTTTTGCACTGCCGACTTTTAGCATTAAGAATATTTATTTTAATAATTTATTTTCTAACAACAAAATGTATAATTATAATAAAATAATGATCAGATCGAGTTGTAAGTCCTTCGAATTTACTACAATAAAATTAATTTTGATAATTATTGATTACGATTTTGTTGAGAATTGTTGGAGATCTGATTTATTGCTGACGATTTTGATATTTGTTATTGATCTGAATTATTGATGAATATATTTGGAGAATCGTTGACGAACTGAATAATTGTTGACGATTTTGAATTAATTCATTAATTGATAAACCCTAACGATTTAATATTTGTGATGATTAGCTAATATGGTTTATTTATAAATAGTTAATCTTTAAAATCTTTTATTTTAGTTTTTTAATTGAACTAATTAATCAGAAGTCAACTATTTGAATAATTGATTAAAATCATTTATTTTTGGTGGACTGTAGCCAATCTCAATAGAAGAGAAGGCTCTCAATCAAGAGAAGGAAGCTGAAATTCTACGGTCATCAAATAAGAAAACAAGCATTAGCAAAGGTTACGATTGAGGGAAGAGTGGAAGGAGAAATACCAAGAGGAAGACCAAAGAGGCAATGGATGGACGATTTAAAAGAATGGACTGGACTGAGTATGGAATGTCTGAGAAAAGAAACTACAAATAGAAAGATGTGGCGAAGGCTTGTTTATAATTGGGTGCACCCATGGCCCAACGGCTAAGGTCTAAAGAAGAGAAGAGTAACCAATCTGTATTTTTAGAGACAAACCCCACAAAAAGTTATATCTCCTGCAATTTGCGCACTTTTGTAAAAGCTTGAATATATTATGCCGAATTTCGTAATTGCCGAATTCTGGAATTTGTGTCAAAAAGTAATTCTCAGTCCTAAAAAATGTATATTTGCATTTGTATAGTGAAAATTGTTTAACCCTTTCGACTAATTCGCAAATTAAAAAAAAGGAAATAATAAATTTATATTCATTTTTTAATTGTTTACACATTAATTTCTTGTTATTGTTCTCTTAGTTGCAAAACTATCTCAACACTTCTTTCATAAAAATCGATTTAAATGAAATTAATCGTTTCATAAATTATCTCAGAATAAAATAATTTATTTCACAATTTTTTTTCATTTTCTATAATTATTTATAATTAATTATTGATTATTTGTTACTTTCAGTTGCATAAATAATACAACAAAATCTAGAAGCGATAAAATACGCATTTAATACAAGCAAAAATTAATTTATGCATTTAAATATGATGTTAAGTCAAGAAATAATTCCAATATAATGGGATCCATAAATGAAATTTTATAACTGATCAACCCTCAGAGAATCAACAAATCATCCGCACCTACCTCCTATTTCCATGAAACACATATGTTGAGGACTGTTCAGGATCGGCCGAAATAATAATTATATATATATATATTATTAAATTGTTTCAACAAAGTGAACAACGAGAAAATATCATCTAAGTAACAATTTATTTCATTAAAATTTACTACATACTTCGTTCTTGACAGAACATCATCAGGTGGATCCATTGAGATAACAACAAATATACATTCAAAACTAATTGAATCGTCTCTATCAAACAAAGAAATTTTCTAGATCAGAATTCTGATTGGATAATATCAAATACTAATAAACAAAATAAAATATATTTTAGGGACAATTAACTGTTAAAATTTTTTTTATATTATTAATAAATTATTATTCAAAAAATTAAAAAATGATGGCAACTTATTTTTAAAAAAAATACGCCATTATATAATAGACATATATTTTTCCAGACAATTAACATTAATTTATATAAAATTAATTAAATGTGGTTTCAATTATTTCATTATTTATTCTCGCATTTTTGCATATTTGTTTAAATTATCAGATATATAATTTAGGAAGCAAATTAATTGTGTAATTCAATATAAAAATACTAGCTAATACATCTTTAAAATCCAAAATTTACTCGAAAATTATTTTGACATTTAATATAAATACCAAAAATTAATTCACGTATTTATAGAATTATGATAAATATTCTTTAAAATTAAAAACTTTAAGAAAACAAGCTTTTTATCAAAATGTTAATTTTGTACAGAAATAATAAACATATATATATATATATATATATATATATAATATTTAAAAAGAAAATAAAACATAATTTTGTTAAAAATATTACTAATATAATAAATATACAAATATTTCAACGAAGTATTATTATTAAGTTATATAAAATTAAAAAAAGTTTTTTCAATATAAAATTATAAAATTAAAAATAAATATAAAAATCTTTAATAAGAAATTAAAAAAAATAATGGCAAATTTTTATTAAAATCAAGAACGCCATTAAAATCAAATTTTATTGTCGCAAATTATTTCGGTGGATTTTCCATCATCTTCAGGCTGAATTAACAACAATTTCGCTGTCTTATATATAGAGAATTGATGATTATGCAAACATCTTCCGAAATTAACTAATTAAATATTTTCAAAAAATTGGAAGAGACTTGTGTGTACATTAATGGACGGATTAAGTGATTTAATCAATAATGCTTCACAAGTAACTTTTTCCCAATAATTTTTAAAATTAATACACAATATTTTAAAATTAGTTGTTTTCACCTCCAATTTACAACCCTTCATATGTCCAGCAATATTACTCCCACTACCCAATCGTCCATGCTCCTGAATCCGTTTACAGAGATGGCGAGACGTCTCTCCAATGTATGTAGCGTTTCACCCATTACACGAATATTGATAAACCAGATTGGAACATAAACTTAAAAGAGTACGAGATTTATTGCTGAACATACTTTGAATTTTGTAAGATTTAGAAATGATTTTTAAATTCAAATTTGTACTATCAATTGATTTTAAAATAATCGATTAGCGTATATCCAATATTAGAATTCTCATTAGATAATTTATGGGGTTTTAATTCGTCTTTACCATCATGTTCATTATTCATTAATTTATCCAGCGTCTCATTAGTTAGTTTCTCTAAAAAAATTTCGAATAGCCATTTTTCTGCAATAGTTCTGTTAGTTTATCTATGCTTGCATCTGCTTTTTCATATGTTGATGATAGAGACCAACACATAAATAACAAACCTTTTATCATACTTCTATGCTATTCGAAATCTTTTTAGAGAAACTAACTAATGAAACTAACTAATTATCGAAAAACCCCCATCATTGACGATACCGAAATCTCTCGGATTTGCTCAAGGACTCACCCAAGACACTCGGGATCCCTTTGCCATATTCTAACACCGGTGAAACGACAGACATTCTTGATCAACAGAGGCTTCGATCAACACAACTCTGATTGTTCAACTGGGCATCCAGTTCTCACGATAATAACTTATTTTTACTTTTATGTAAGATTTTTGTGTTTGTAATATTCTTTGTTTTGATGAAACCAAAATGTAATGATATCAGAAACTTTTTCTTGGTAGATATGTTAGAAAAATTAAAGGAAGTAAATTTAACTGTGAATCTTTGGTTGCAAAAAAGTTATAAAATACAAATCAAATTAAAAACTTGTAATTTGAATATGACGAAATATTAAAAAAAACTTACAAATATTTAACACCACTTTATATACCAAAGTATTATTATTATTTATAATATGACTTATTTATTAGTTTAGAAATAATAATAATTTAATGTAGAAAATACTTACGATATTATTTTATTGTTGCGCATTTTATTTGATGAGATGAACCAATTTTGCAACCTCGTCTGAGACATTTTAAAGAAAATTAATACGAACAAATAAGACTCACCCTGAAGTCAATACCTGTATAATCTCAATCCAGTTTTCCTGTACAATGAAATATATATATACATATACAGTCAGAACATTTCTAAGAATCATTTATAATAGAAAGACTGAAAAGGCCTATATCCATAATCTAATCATATTGTATCAAAAATCTAATTCTATAACTTCTCACATCAAGACTTTAACGAACTATTTATTTTGATTTTGGTGTGGAATAGCTAAGTAACATATTTTTCATTTACCTCTTCTTTACAAATTATTTTCTTGTTCAGTGATCCTATAATACTTTCTTTACTTCCCTCCGTTAAAGTTATTTATTATTAATTAAATTAATTATTCACAAAATTTTTACTTTATTTACATTATTATGCATTCATAAAATATTCATAAATATTCATAAATATTCATAAATAGAAGAGAGCTCATAGATTTTTGTCTTTATCATATCTATTAGCTAATGAATTTGGCGAAATATTCAAAGAAAACTTACAAATATTGAAATGCATTCTTGACTTCATCAGCATTTAAATCAGTTGAAAAAAAGAACCAAAATTTAAATTTATAATGAATTTTATTTTTGAGTTTTCATTTTTCAGTTTGGAATATCATTAAAACGTTGGAAATAAGTTTAGAATGAATACAAATATAAACCGTCAAATTGACGTCATTAATTATTAATTATTTCAATATTACCTTTAAAGATTTCCAAAAACAGTTTATCTTCTTTAAATGTCGAGGATATTTTGGGATTATGATTTGAGTTAAACAAAAATAAAATACTTAAATATATAAATTTTTTCATAAATTAATAACAACATCAAAATTCAATTCAAGAAGGAAATATATTTCTAATAAATATGTTTGGAAGAGATAAAATTCTATATATTTATATATTGTTTTTCAATTAAAATATATTATCATAAATAAGTCATAAATTAATGAAATAATTTTCAATAAAAACAAATATAATGACCAAAAATTTTGTTATAAAATATTTCGGTGTTTCAATACGATATAAGTTAAAAAAACTTTTATTCACAAAACTCTTCCTAAAAAGTAACGATTTGTATCCAATAATCGAAATATTTGCACAACAATTTAGAAAAAAATAATTTTTCAAATTTAATAAAAAAGTAAAAGTCAAATGAAACAATGTCTCCTTAAACTATTTCTATCACATAATTTCTGTAGCAAGAGCAAGTATTTCTATTATGGATAGTATATGGAGTATTAGATCGTGAGGGTAAGATTTCCTGCCCTTGCTCTTTTAACGTCTTTATCATCGTTCTATCTATTTGAAAATTTTAAAGATAGTGAATCAATCTTTTCGGTTTCAACAAAGTTGTTGTAGACACAAGATGTCCTCAATCTACAGAAATAATAATTCCACGAAAAGAAATAATACTTTCCTACGACGAAATAACAAATTTATTTGTTATAAAACAATTTGCCAACTCTTAACCAATGATCTATAAAAATCCATTTCATAATTTATATATATAGTTTATAATATAAATAACAATAAGTAGTAGGCCACTACAAAAGTATTGCATAGATACGGTTAAGTTTATTTGTATTAACGTATTTTGTAACACTTTAAAACTGAAATATTTTTACAATTATCTATTTTTCGAACTTATAACGATTGCTTATTATCTAAGGTGCGGCCCGTACGATTTTACGGATATCGGGCATGGTAGTACGGGCTTGAATTTCATTAATTGTTATATAATATACAATATATATATATATATATATATATATATATATTGTATTATATATAATAAATTTTATATAATATATTAAAACATTATTAAAAACAAATAAAGGAAAGATAAGATTAATACAATGAGCGGAACATTTCAAGGGTAGAACCGAATGCCTTTTAGAAGAAACTACATTAGTAGCAGCAATCCTATTTTTGGCATTAAAGATAATTCCCGAAATTACAACAATCTCGTAATTGTACAAAAATTCCAAACCTTTTAAAACAAAATTCAAAACTAGTAAGAAAAACAGGTGTATTTGGATTGAAAGATGCTTTTCATAGGAAACAAAAAATAAAAACATTTTAAGCCTACATGAAAGCCAGATTCGTGAGGTGTCTGACGTGGCGATCATTAAATCCATTAAGTTATAATAATAAGTTATTATCATTTTCATTAAGCTTTGTGTAAAATCCTTAATGGATTTAATGATCGCAATGCCAGACACTTCACGAATCTGGCTTTCATGTAGGCTTAAAATCACTGAGGATCGCTAAAACGATTTTTTTTATTTCGGTCACCAGAATCATTCCTGTTTGAAAAACATAAATTTCTTTTTTATGAAAAAATCATTATCTTTCACTGTGAACTGTAAGCATGATTAAAATTAGCCGTCTGGTCATAGTTTTAAATTATTGAATATTTTAGTGACTTGCTTTGCACATAATTATCAATAGATGTAAACATTAGCGTAGCAACTGTTTTTGGCGACCGAGGTGGTCCGTAGATTTGCAACCCTCTAATCTTAACCCTAAACCTAAACCTAACCCTAACCCATTATTCGGAATCCTTAATTAGTGTCCTCACTAAAAATTAGATAGAGTTATGTTATTGGTGGTCTAAAATTCATGTAATGTCATATTTTTCATGCAATACTCTTATTTTTATATAAAAATTATCAAGTATCGAATTCATTTCTAAATTTACAATTTTATTTACAACTTACAAGCGAAATTTTTGCATTTTCATTTCTGCAAATTTATTGATAACAGTATCAAAATTCATTTAAGAAACAAGCTCTCTCTCAATGGAGAGGACAGTCAAGTCTGTAAACCTTGATTGACTCATTGTAGATCGGAGATAGTTCTTTATGAGCTTTAGTTTAGAAAACGAGCGTTCGCAGCTGGCAACACTTATAATCCGGATAAAAAAGATGCGCATCAAGATCGTAATATTATGGGCAAAGTCTCTGTATGAAGCTCAAACTTTCTAAACGTCCGTTGATTCTGTCGATTTCTAAAGCGCGGACAAAATATGGCAGTCTTCTTCTTTCGGCTTAGAATTCTCTTTTCTCTACCTCGCGTTCTATTTCGCCAAGCTGTCAATATCAATTATCATCAAAGAGATTCGATGGTGCAATTAGAGCACATTTGTTTGCAAGACCATGAATTTGTTGAAATCTTGAATATATATCCTCAATATACCTGTCTACGACAGGCAGTAGTTTACGTCTCAACTCAACATTAAATTTCATCGTTACATCGTATGTCAATCCCTCGCCATCCATTCTTTTCTTCTTGCAAATTCGACGATCCATGTTTTTCCGCATTTCAAAGCAGAGCTTATTGCATTCCTCCGTTGCACTATCCATCATCTTTTCTCTATTCTTAAAATGTAATTGTAAAAATGTAATCTCTCAGTGCTATGAATTTGACTGAACTTTGATGCAGATCCAGCCCTTTCGTTTGAAAAAACTTCTGGGCATCATTGATCTCTGGTAGAACAGAATTCTAAAGGCTCAGAAGCAACAAAAATGGTAATGACAGTACTGATGATAGAATTAAAGATAAATCTGATCCATTCGGCACATTTTCTCTGTCTTTGGTGAACTTCACCAGAGCAGTCACGACCTGTTATAATTTGTAAACCAACACATTTACAGCATCTGCTTGAGTAATCCATCTATTTTCCATAACCTGCTTGATAATTAGATCCATCTCATGATAACATCCAGCGATACGTAGATGCTGAAATTAAAGAGAACAACCGGTCCAATGAGCCAAAACATGTAATAGTGAGCCACAACAGAAGCTGAATGTATGTAAGCTTAATTCAGGAAGTGATTTGAGCATGGCACAAATAGAGTTGTCGGGTTAATTTTTGATGTGCGCTTCTGTCACCCGATCGATGTGCAACCATAACAGCAGCATTAACATATGCATGGCGACGGCAAGCATCAATCTGAATTTTGTCCTCTTCCAGTTGTCTCAATATTAGTTGAGAAATTTCCTTTGGGCTTCTCCCTTTTGTCTCAATAAAGCGGACAAACGATTCCTCCACTTTCACTTAATTTTTATCCATGTTTACGTAGCGTAACATCTCGCTTAATTGGTCCTTGTGTGATATATCTAAAGTGCTTTCTCACCTACTGTATTAAAATGCTCACTAATTCATTTTGAACCTCTAGTAACAAATATGAAGTGACGATATTCTTTCCCTGTTTAACTTTTATCAAATGTTCACGCAGCGCACAGTCATACTTGGCCAACAAATGAACCAATTCTAAACTTCTTTTCTATTTTCCTAGTCTCCGTCATCGTGAATGTCTTACCGGTGGTCCCTTAGTGCCAGTAATCTAACCAGAATTTCCGCCATTTCTTAGTTTCTTTCTCAATTAATTCTTCCGTTACTTTAAAAAAAAGAGACATCAAAGAAGCCATCGGATACAACTAGATTACGGCAAGACTTTGATCCGAAATTTAAAATGGTTATAGCCATTTAAACCGAGTGGATGTGATGAATATTTTAAGTTGTATGTGAATGAAGTATCTTGATTTGAATATGTTTAACATAGAATGGTGATTCTCCAACCTGGATGAAAATTGTTATTTTTATATTTACGGTAATTGACTATTCAAACCTAATTAAAAAGAAATAATTAAAACAAAATTAAAGGATAAAAAAAATTTCTTTTGTCTTTTCTGATGAACCTTTTTTGACAATTTAATTTAATTTTAATTTTTATGACAAGGCTTATGAACCAAGGGTACTGATGTTTCCTAGCTAAAATAGGTTTCAGGACATTTGTTTTTATTATCATCTTTTCTAGTTTTCCCATATAATGATATTAAATCTAGGCTAACTGATGCGGGAGAGAGATAAACGGCTTTTCTTTGGTTCAAATGTGTTGATTGTAAAATCAACCCCTGTCGTTCTTATTCCACAGAGAGTTGGTTGGTTGGTGTAAAGGCCTTACACAAAAAAAAATAAAAGAATAATTTTTTTTATTGAGAGACAGGAATGATTGTTTGAAGTATTTTTATTGTTGAGGTAAAAATAAGGTAAATTAATTGAGTGTTGGGGTCTCTTTCGTATGTGTCAGAATGGTCAGCGATAAAGATATTGTCAAGAGTATATGCGATGTTATGTATTTTTTTTATCATGGTAAAATATGTTTATTTGATTTATGCTTTTTTTTATTTTTTTTGACATTGCTTATTTTTTTTATTTATTACCCTTTTGATTTGGGTATGTCGTTTATTTTTAATTTTTTTATTTTTTTGTATTTTTTTTATTCGCCTCCACTAAATGTCGGAGGCGAAAGTAAATTTACTTTTGGCGGGAAGTAAATTAAATCTTATTAAATAATAATTTGGACTTTCCATAGAAATATGGAATATTTTAATTTAAAAAAAATTCAATAAAATAAATCAATTGAATTATTGAGAAAGACAATTACAAATTGTCATTTTTTTTACCCGAAGAATTGAAGATTCTAATTGAAGATTCACTATCGTTATTAAATTCTCGAAATTATTATCGTTTAATATCCAACTGATTAACTATCACTGGTCTCGAAATTATTATCGTTTAATATCCGACTGATTAACTATTACTGGTACCAATATTATTACAGTTTAACATCCGACTGACTATTTGATTTACAGTGTGATCCATACCCTAGTGTACGGTTATTTATTTGTTTTTTTTCTTAAATTTGTTGAGGTACAGTGTCGGTAATTTAGTTATTTATAAAATATTTAATAGCAATAAGTTATAATGTTTATTTATTTGTAATTTTTATAGTAATTATTTGTTAAAGCTCCCCCTTTGGCCTACATATTTTATAGAACTAAAGCGTGAGCATAACAGTTGGTATCCAGCATTTCCGTTATGAATAAATATAAGTTTTTTTTATTTTTTCTTTCTGTATTTCTATATTTTATCAAATGCAGAAGATTATAATTCTAACATTGGAAATTTATTCCAATAAATGCAAATAAATTAAGTATTCATCCAAACAAAATATAGGAAATCTAAAAAATGTAACCCATAGTTTTTAATTATTTTAATTAATAAATATTAAAATAGTAATTTAACTTTCCCTTTTTAAATAATTTAAAAAATTCAATATTTATAATAAATTAATTAAAATAATTTTAAATGATTGGAAATATTTGTAATGTTTCGTAGCATACTTTCTCATGAATTATTAAATATTTATATTTATTAGAGATTCTTTAAAAATTAATAAAATTTTATATTCTACATTAATTTATTCACTTTTATTAACTACATACATACATATATATATATATATATATATATATATATATATATA
>MQRK01232961.1:46122-57160 GCA_001938485.1 Girardia tigrina | reverse complement strand
TTAATTAGTACTTAAAATTAATATCATTAAATTAATTTCATTAGATTCAAATAATCAATCAATAAACATATCAATCCCATCTGAGTAGGAGAGTCACAAATCTAAACAGCATACAAACTTACAACATTCCAAATTATCCCTCGCATTCAGGTAACTGATAATTAATTTAATTCGCCTGTATATAAATGCAAATATAATGATTATGTAATCGATTGCATGCAATCACGCTAATAAAAAGCTCCTCAATAAGAGACTGCCGATCAAATATTAATTTAAGAACAACATGTCTTTATATAATTTTAAATTTTGTTTCTTATTATTTTATTATTTAATTTATTTTAAAATTGCTGATCAGTTTTTTCCTAATAATAATTTCTGTTTTCTTTTACTGAATGTATAAAAAGCAGAGTACCCTTTGAAGCGTGTTTGATTGATTGCTTTGAAAAGTAAATAAATTATTAAAAAAAATTCAATTGACAAAGAAAACAAATTTGTTATCAAAACAATATCAAAATTTTCTGCATTTTGTTTTTATCAATTAATTAAAATTAATTTTGTTTGAAACATAATCAAAATTATGCGGTCTTCGTAAATGTTATGATCAAAACAAATAAATCAATTTAAAACTGACTTATATATCAATCAATAATAATTTCTGTTTTCAAATAAATATTTGTTTAAATTAAGATATTAATATTTTAAGATTATTAAGTATCTTCATTAAAACAAAACTAAATACATATTGCAAGGTAACCTGAAGTTTATCACCTGTTTTTATTTTTTTAAATTTTATATTTATTAATTATTTATTGATTATTAAATTTCTTTTATCTTAAAGTTACATTCAAATAATATTTTTAAAATAGACATGTATAATATAATATGTTTATGTTTGTCAACTATAAACAAAAAGATAAATAATCAATTGAATATTAAGTTGTTTATTTATATTTTTAAAATAAATATATAAAATAAATAATATCTTTAATATCAAAACGAACAATTAAAATAAAAAACAGAAGTCAAACATAAAAGTAAAAAAAAACTTTTTGTCTATTTTATATTCTGTCTGTTGTTATTTATTCTTTGATCATTTTTGTAATTTATTGATTTTTTTATTGTTTAAGAGAAATAAAAGCCAACTGAAAAAATTATTGTAAATAAATTATTATTATTTTGAGTGGGTAAAGTTTTCAATATCATGATTTTTTTAATAATATTTTATTCGTTTTTTATAAATTTTCTATCGTTTTTAATTAATGATTAATTAGCAATTAATTAGTACTAATAATATGTATATTTTAAACAAGTAACATTTGATAAGAAAAACAGAAAATTAATATCCTATTATTTTTATTTTCTATTTTTGTTTTTATTTTCCAAAAAGATGTGTAAATTTAATTATGTTTGAGTCATACACAGCATAGTAAACAAGATAAAATATTTAAGTAAAATTATTTCGAAACGCTTTTTTTAAAGTTAGGGGTTAATTTTGAAGCTGTCATGTAGGTGCTTTGGAACCTCAAAATGGTAATTTAGATGCAATCCTTTTGGCGATGTTTATTTTTATAAATATTATATCATATTGGAATAAAATTTTTTAAAGAAACTATCTTATAATTGTTTTTTAAGTATACATGGCCAAAATAAACATAATTTTCTTTTTTTAAAGGACTAAAATTCATATAAATCGAAGCAATTGTTAGACATCAACGTAATCATTCGATGTAGGGTGGTTTTTGATAAACCTAGACCTGATAGAACGAAAAATTTATGGCGTTGTGAAAACAAAAGACAAATCATCTCATAAAGCGCGTGTACAAAACCAAAAATCCGATTAGAAATTCTTATTACTAATAAATGAACATAATCATCACAGTTTTTTCTCAGATATTGAGATTACAAGAATAAAAAACATGAAAATAACATGCAAAATAGCTTACAGCAACTGCGCCGTTGCTTGATGAAAGTTTGTGAATTTTATTCCGAAAAGCAAATTTAGTAGGATTGATTGTTCTGCGAACAAAAAGACTAAATCTGCAGCCTCAAAGTCTGGCTAAAATTATTGTTTCCTTCAAACTATAAATAATGAGAACTTTCTTTTAGTCAAATTACATTTGGAAATAACAAAATGCTTTAAAAGGAATCAATTCCTTCTTATAGGTTGAACGACATGGTTTTGTGACATCAAGGTTATATACAAAAAAAGTGATATTCACCAATATGGTTCAGATGATAAGTTATATTGGTCAACCTAAAAACTAACTTTTGTTTATTAGAATTTTGAGACTGTTGCTAAAATTCTTTTTGGGCGTCCTTTTCTAACATTTTTATTGATTGCTATTGCTTTATGTACTAAAAATATCAAAAACAAGATACAAGCAAATGGTACAAATAATCAAACTATTAATAAAACTTTTTAATAGGGCATTAATTAAACTAAAATGGTCTGTAAACTAAAAATTAATTCGGCTTAATATTAATAGGTTATATTAGGCCTAACAAAATTCCTGATCTCCCGATTTTTGTTCTTATAAATGATTTAGAAATAGCTTAGTAAGAATTAGTTGAATCAATTTATTGGTGAATAATGCAAATTTTAGTAAATTTAATAAAAGAAGTATATAAGTGCTATTTTAATCAGAAAGAAAGGCTTCGTACCAATCTTTTCTTACCAAACAGATTAGCATCGAATTTAAACGAATGAAACTTGTACCAATAAATATTTAGAAGAAGCTTATTCTCTTTCTCCTCTTCTATATCATAGCCGGTTTGCTGTTGTAGCACTCAAATATGTACAAGCAATTGCTACTACTCTCTATATGCCGCCACTCATCTCAAACCTTCTATCAGCTTCATTTTTAAGTCGTATTCATATTGTCTCTTTGGTTTTGTCCTTTAACTCTCAATTCAAGTGGTTGTTTTCCTATTTGATGTCCATAGAATTTCAGCTTTCTTCTCTTAATATATTCTTCTATTGATTAATATCTTTCATCAAGTGTATCTGTCATTCTCTTCCTAACAAACTAGTCTGTTCTCTTATCTTTCCACAAGATATTCAACATTATCAAAAAGGCCTTCATTTTAAAAACATTACGTTAGACGTCCTTTTCTGATTTTATTTAGTGAAAAAATTCTTGACATTTATTAATCAGTAAAGATTCCTTATACAATATTTAATTTTGATTATTTAGCATTTTTTTTCTTGCTTATTTAATACATAAAAATCAGAGTTTAATTATTATTTATAATTATTAAAGTAAATTTTATAAATAATTTATACACCCTGCAGTATCAATTTTGGAATAAGAATTCTTGAATCAATTAGAACTACGGTCTCCTAATGATGTTCTTTTTATTTAGTTGTAAATTTATATGAGTTATTTTTCAATTTTGAAATTTTGGCATGATAAAAAGACAAAAATAAGTTATTTGTCTTAAAATAATAGTAACACGTATAATACTGAATAAGTAATTGAACATGAAAAATAACATAATATGTGTTTGTTAATATTATTATTAATAATAAACGATAACATAGGTCATGTATAGAAACAATTATAATTGAGGTTGCCAAGATAATTTTTTCTAGACTCAGTTTAGATTTAACATGAATTACTGATAATTAAAATATTATATTTTTTACAAATTTTTATAAATTACTATATTTTCAAAATTATAGTAAAAGAATCATAAATATAAAAATATATAAAGATTGATAAAGTATTTATTTGATACATTTGCAACCTTTGTTATAATTAAAATTACTTTAACCATTTTTAGCACATTTTTAACGTGGCCAAAAAAGGCGTTATTTTAATCGGTACATACGCATGTGTATAAGTTGATGGACAATGCACTTGAGCACTATACATTAACAAGAGATTGCAAACTATATATGTTTCCATTATTTTTATTAGCTTACTTTCTACATATATAGGTATATATATATATATATATATATATATATATATATGAAATTTAGAAACCTATTTTTAAAGGTATTTTACTCGATCAATTTACTCCAAACTTACTTACTCATTCTCGATGACAATAATTGATTATGAAAAAGTTTCATCTGAGTCCCATAAAACCCATTACATGTATATTGGTAAATGAGATCCGAGCATAATCCTAACAGTGTTGAAGATATATTAAAAAACATACCTTCAATTTTTCGGATACGGGAAATTATTTTAAAATTTATCGTGTTATCTGCTTCTTTGTATGTAACTAGAGAGAGAGACGGCCACTATGTGTACTGATAATATGTTGTTGGAATATGAAGGGAGAGAAATTGGGAATTGAAATTGTAAACTCGCTTTGATTGGATAGCCAATCAGATCATGTAGTTGGCCAGAGTGAAAATTAATTTTTGACTATATAATTTATCTTAGACTACTTTATAATTTCTGATTTTTGTTGTTGTTAATATTTTGGCGCTGATTTTGTTAAACGATATTTTCTCTCGATTCAAACACGATTCAAAGATAAACGACGTAAAATGATATTTTCTTTTAATATATAAAATATTTGAAATAAAGAATTTCAAATAAAAACGATATTTTCTGCCTATATAAAAATAATTTAAATTTAAAATTGTATCAAAAAAGCTTAATTAATGTCAAAGTTGATTTTCAGACGTATAATTATGATCTTTCGTGGGGAAAATGAACTGTAGGTAATTCAATGTTGCGAATATTGATAGGAAAAGATGTAATTATGATGTTAATATAGATAATTTCAAAATTTTGTGTAAGCATTTTGACAGTTATTGGGAGAGAGTTTCGTGTGAAGTAGTGTTAATTAGGTGACGTTGCCCTAAAATCAATGTTTATTCGGCAGTCTCAAGCAGCTTATTGAGAATTTTTAATTAGTATAATCATCATTTTTTGTATTTATATACAGGTGAATGAATTATTAATCAATGACCTGAAGATGACGGTTGATCCGACAAAATATATTGTCTTGAAATATATTTTTAATGGATGAGTTTTGTTTGCAATAAAAAATTGTCATCCGGATTTCATTTTATATCTTTTATAATAATTTATTTAAAGTAAAACTAATAAATGGAATTTTCAAGTTTGAAGTTTTTAATAAATAATTTTATTATATAAAAATATTTTGAGCTTATTTTGCTGCTTGCTTCAAAAATTTGAATAACCTATATTTTGGAAAATAGTACAAGAGTGGTCATCCGAACATAATGAATTTTCTCTTCAAGTCGATAATTAAAATTTCATTGATTGTGAAATTTAAAATTGTTTTCATTATAGAAATAAAAAAGAAAAATATATGAATTAAAAAATATTTGGTCTTTGTTAAAATTTCTTTAGAAAAAATAAATATATTAAGCATTATGTATCTTGGAAGAAGTTAAACTATAATTTTCCCTCACTTTTCTTACGAAATCACTGAAATCTATATAATAATTATTAAAAATTAACTTTTTTAATAAATTGTTTCTTAGAATATTTGATACACTTAAGTAAGACTGAAAATCATTAAAAAGAACTCAAAATCAAAATCCATTAAAGTATTATTTAAACATTATTATTTTTTATTATTTTACAATCAAAGTTTTACAATCCTCTAAAAATGTTTAGTTTTTTTTATGATAGAAAATACATTAAAATTTTCCTGAAACATTTGCTTTTGTATTTCATTAGAAAGAATTCATTTTTCAATATTTGTTTCCCATATACATTTGATAAGGCACTTATTAAAGTACTAAAACTTTAATCATTAACCAGTTAGAATGACAGGACAGTTTTGAATTTATAGAATAAATTCTGCAAAAGAAAGTTAATTCAGATAGACAAATTATGGCTTCTTTTGACATTTTGTCCAATTTTTTGTCCAATATTCCCTTAAATGATACACATAAACTATGCGTAAATTTTCGGGATGACTTAGTTGAAGGTAGTCAGTGGGCACTAAAGCATAAAATCCTTACGTAAGGTTTGCACCAAAATGTTCCCTTTTTATTTAATTATTATTGGTATATGTAAAATAAAGGCGCTATTGATAATTTTTTTTAAATCCTTCTTAGTAATTTCGGATAGCAAATTAAACGTATTTCATTAGCAATATATCCGAATGTAAAATACATATAAAAACAGAAAATGTTTAATTGTATAAAAGAGATATAAAATTATGAATAAAATAATATAACATATGATTTAATAATAATTTTATTAACGGTTTTATTTTAACAAGAACATTAAAATTTTTATTACGACATTTTAAATTTTCGTCGGTGCGATGATTTCAGACATCAAATATCGCAGTTTTATGAAGTAATTTTTGTGTTGCAGAAGACGACGTATAGTGAAATCTATGATTTTTCGGTAGTCAACATATCTTTAAAACTTTCTGACAACAAAGTAATAATTTCATTACATAAGATCATATACATGAACTATTATTATGGTTCATCTCTACGAGGAATATTTGAATGTTTGATGTTTTCTGTTTGAATGTGTATGTTGATTTGGAAATGTGTCCCTCCTACCCAGATGGCTGATTAATATTTTAATTCTTATTATCTAAAATATGTAATGTTTAAATTTATTTTAAATTTCAAATAATTTTAAAATTTTAAATAAGTTAATTAATTTTTATAATTGTTGCGGCAGCAGCGCAGTGGAAGCGTTTAACACATCCCGTCCTCCCGCGGGGTATCAAGGGGAGGGAAGTGGGTTCGATTTTTTGATTGTTGTTGTTTATTTTATTATTGTCATTATTTTTATTTTTACTATTTATATTGATCTTATTTTCATTAGTGATATACTCAATTTTATTATTTTTAATTTCATTATCTTTATTTATGTTCCTATCGTTATTCATATATATATATAATATGCAAATATATATAAATATATACCCGACATTTTCGGCACCACAAACGTCCGTATCCNTCGGTTCTGACCACAACAAATCAATTAGAGGTCCTTCCAATGGAGTATCGATCGGTCTTTCAACTCCGTGACAACAGAAGATCTCGTCTTCAATCACCGCCGCAATCGGTAGATAATTAAACATATTGACCAACGTTTCCCACAATTTTATATCATAACGACGTTTACATTCATCATAAAACCCGTAGATTTTCGTTACGTCCTGACTTTCGTGATTACCCCGCAACAGATAGAAACCATTCGGAGGTTTGAGTTTATAGGCAAACAATAGACAAATCTTTTCCAGTCCAAAACGACTTCGATCTACATATTCACCGTTATTATTGATGTAGTAAATATCTGTCAATTTCATTTCCATATCGGTTTCATTCGACTCATTTTTCCAATTTACCAGTTTTTCAATGAAAACGTTCATATCCAAATTCAACTCATAAAGCATCAAAAAAGCATATAATTAATTTTATTGATTATTAAATATTTCTGACAATTAGCGGAGTTACCGCATATAATTTCAACGTTTTAAACAAAACCAAATTTCAAATATTTACATATATATATATAAAACGATGATATAAATATATATATGCAATTTTATCATTAAATTAAGTATTTAAGATATTATTTTTTTCTTTACTTTTTAACTTAATTTACATTAATTTACGAAAAACATAAATTTTACTTTATTTTAGAATCCTTTATATAGCGAAATTCTAAATTTAACAAATTCTAAATTTTTGAAATATAATATTAACTTATTTAAATTCTAATTTTAACGAAACCGAACAATAATATTTAATAAATAAATCAAATTAATATTTTTTAAATAATTAATTATCATTTTAATTATTATCCAATAAGTTTTGAGTAAATATTTTAGCAAAATATTTATTTCCCCATTTGCTAAAAAATAATGAGAATTAATTCATTAATCAATTTTGCTTTGAATGCAAATGTACGAAAGTTTTGACAAAGATTGTTTAAAGGACAATCAAAATTGCTGTTTAAATAAAAATATAAAAAGTCAAATTGGTGTTCTTAATAATCTCAATGGTAGAAATTGTCAGAACATTATTTGCAAATTTTTGTAGATCATAATAATGTTTTTCATTCAATGAAGACTCAGAAATCTTAAGATGAAAGATATCACAAAAATAAAGAATTGTTAGTTTACAAATTACAAAATTACGGATTATAAATTGTGATTCTGAAAATATAATTTTAATTAAAATTAACAAACCAATTAAAATGTTTGAAACTGTTTATTAACTTTGAAGGATTAACCTTTATCTTCAGAACAACCGATTTTTAAAAAAAGAAATTGATTTATATACTGTCGATAATGGTTATGTAATCGATACGTCATCAATTTAATATAACTTAATTTATTTTTCCCCTATAGTATATTTAGCAAGCCCAGCAATATTACTTTTAAAAGAATTTAAAAATAATTTCCCGTATCAAAAAATTTTAAAGTATGTTTAGCAATAAATCTCCAACACCACTAGGATTGTGTTCGGACCTCATTTACCAAAATATATATAATGCATGTAATACCACATAAATTGGAGAGACTGTCATCACTGTAAGAGAATCCATGAACACAATCGTTAGAAAAGTGGAAGTAAATGTACATAGTAGACATTGTAAAGGGGACATAAATACCCATAATTTTAAAATTCTGTGCATTCATTTGAAAAATTATGTAAAGCGTTATATATAAATTTTGGATCATAAAATAACCATTCAAAATGCACTATCGACAACTTTATTGAGGGTTTTTAAATGATATATTAATGACGTATAATCATTTCGGCAGTATATAAGTACATTTCTTTTTTAAAAAAACCAGTTGTTCTGAAGATTACGATTATTCCGTCGAAATTAATAAACAATTTTAAATAATTTAATTAGCTTATTAATTTTAATTTTAAAAAAAATTTCAATTTTTTCAAATTTATTTAAACTTTCATTTCAAAACTTATTTTTTATAGATTTCGTATTTAAATTTTATTTTCAATTGTTCTCATTATATTAATAATTCTTTTTGGGGGTTAGAAATTTTAATTTAATCTTTTTTCACTTGCAAATGACATTACTTTGTACAAACTTTAGTTTTATCAGGTTCAGAAATAAAATTAAGATTAAGTTTTTATTTCATCATGAACACTTTTTTAATTCTAAAACATAATTTGCATCAAAATCGGAACTGGTTCTAAAATATTTAATTTTGAAATAACGATTCCTGCTATATCTTTAAGAAGATTTGTCTTTTTTTCTGAGATAATTGGAAACGTATTTCATTAGCAATATATCCAAATGTAAAATACATATAAAAACAGAAAATTTTTATTTGCATAAAAGAGATATAAAATTATAAATACAATAATATAAGATATGATTTAATAATAATTTTCAGATTTTCTAATCATTTATTTTGTGATAAATTTTTGTTCTATTAAGTATTAAATGATTTTCAGCATATCTAATATTAGTGGATAATTTTATTATAAGTAATAATCATTAAGTCATCCTTTTTTTCAAATAAAAAAACAAATAAAATAATTAGAAAAAAATATTTGATAAAAATGTTAATTGGATAAACAAAATTTAAAAAAAAATTAATTTATATTTTCTTTCACAATTCTTTAATATTTGAATTTATTTATTTTTATCATTATTTGTATACATTATATTATCTAGTATTTTTTAATATTATTTATTATTCTTCATTTTGATTTGATAATATTATAAATGGCTAATCAAAATTTTATTGGTTCATTTTCGGTAAATTTTAAAAATAATTATTTCTTGACATTTTTTTAATAATTTTGAGATGTGACTTATTATAAAAACTTTTAACTTTTATTTGCGAATATTTTCACAATCGAATTTATTTGAATCAAAATGATTATGATGTCTGCTATAATTAATAAAAACTCTACTCGAAAACTCTTCGAATTTTATTTTATTTTATCATTTCTAACAGAAATATCTTTGGAAAATCTTTCAAAAAAACTAGATTTAAGTGATTTATATTCAGTTTGTCAACAATGCCCATTTGGAAGCTTTGATCTCAATCAATGTATTCTCCCAACAGATACGAATTGCATTGGTTAGTTATATTTTATACCGTCTTTTAATATTATCAATGTAAGAGTTATTATTATTGTAATAATAATTTTTTTGAAATATATTTTTAAATAATCTATGCTTTTTTCAAAATTGTACCAAAACATTTCCTAAATAAAAATAATAAAATTATATAAATAAGTGAAAACAAAAATGATAGACTGACTTTTATATTTTTCATACTTATCTAAGTAAGCACGTTTCAAACGTGCATGATTTAATTTTTTTTAACATGAAGAAGAAGTTTAATTTTATTTTGCTTTTATATTATTTTCCTTATAATTGACAATATATTTAGTTCCTTTAAACTTAAAAAAATGTGTAAATCATTATAAAAATGAAAAAGGTTATTTATTAATTTGTAGGAATGTAAAAGTTAAATAAGTATAAATACATTAAAATAAACATTCACAAACGTTCTGACACAAAAAAGCGTAAAAATTTATAAAATAATTTTTCTTTAAATGTTACAAGTTTTAAAATAATATCAACATATATCAAAACATATTTAATACCAACAGTATTTAAGTGAACACAGAAATGTCTGAAGTGGAAACTTTTACACTGATTCTTAAACTAAATTTTTTACAATAAATGTTGAAAGTGCGACACGTTTCCTATTACACCTAACCTAAACATTTAAAGAAAATCTGTAATTCAAAATCCTTTAAATATTTCTAACAAAATTGTTAAAAGTGATTATTTAAAAAAAATAATATGACTGAATATATCATATTTATAATTAAGAGTTAAGGGAAGCAGGTTGTGAGATTCTTTAGTACCCATCCAAAGGAATTATGAAGAAAATAATATTAACTCAAAAGAATTTATTTATTAATGGAATCTAAACCTTGATTATAAACTATGAGGGACTTTCATATTTTGTCAAAACAATTTTATGTAGGGAATTTAAATCAGAAGTGTTTTATAAAAATGTATATATATATATATATATATATATATATATATATATATATGTATTTATA
>MQRK01232961.1:16660-36449 GCA_001938485.1 Girardia tigrina | reverse complement strand
ATTGAATGATGTAGTCCTTTATGTACGTGTTAATATATGTAAAATTTTAAAATGTAATAAATGTTATTTTTCTGTTGTATATTCATTTTTTGAACTTTATGTCATTTTGTTCTCAAATAACTGCCGCACCCTGTATTAGATTAAATACTGAACATATTTCAATTTTTTGCGATTTTGATATAGTTTTTTTAATTTTATGCATTGTTATTTAAATAAAATAAAAATTGTTATTTCAGAATAAAATAAATTGTAGGAATATTTAAGCATATTATCAATATCTAATGTTACTTCAATTTCTTTCTTGGCAGCATCAGGAGAAGCAAAACTCTGATTTTCAAAAATTTCTTATCTACTGTTTCCTTTATAAATGTTTCAAGAAAACATTTAAAATAATCATTTAGATTTAAGAAAGAATTTAGTTTATTAAAACTTTCTAATGATTTAGGAAAAGTTTAAAACACAGATAAAGAACGATAAATTTAGCCTCTAATTATGTTTCTTTTATAATTTAGTTCACAAAAACTGTCCGATGAAGTATATAAACCTCTATAAATTTGTATCATATAAATTACAGTCTCGTAACTAAAGTTTTTTTTAAATAAAAGATTTAGAAATGATAAGACTCCATTTGTTTCTCTCTTAACGGTATAAACAACATTTGAATATAAATAATTCGTAATATTTAAAAATGAAAGTATAATGTTTTATTTTTAAAACCTAAAAATTTATCATCAACATATTTTTTATAATAAAGTGTGAAAACAATTTAATTTTATTTTCAATCTTCGAAAGAAAAACAGACTCTACCATTGGTGCTAATGGTGAATCCATGGAAACCGCATCAGTTCACTTATACAACTCATTATTGAAAAGAAAATGATCATTTAATGTTTCAAAACTTAATAGTTCACCTCACCTAACTTTTGATTGATTATTTTTTTCACAGATCACAACAATTTATTAAATTTTGGTTTTATTGAATAATATTTAGGTTTATATTTTAACATATTGATCTAATCTTTAGATAAATTTACATTATTCAAATTTAAAATTGTATTTTTAACATCAAAATGAAAATATTTTTAAAATTTCTTATTCTGTGAAGTAAACTTACTTTTATTTAAATTATTAGAATTAGTGATGGCTATAATAATACATAAACAATAATTAAATTCACTGCCTGAATCATATAAATCAAATCAAATTATTTTCAGCTCTTTCACAATGTCGCTTCTTGCTCTTTTCTCTTCCTCCTTATGTCACGTTACCATAAAATCAATGTTCATTCGGTAGTCTCAACGAGCTTATTGGGAATTTTCGATTAACCTGATTTGATGAAATCAACAACATTATCATTATTTTTGCATTTCATATACAGGGAAAAATCAATTAATAATCACTACCTCGGCAGTATATTGACGACATGTGGTAGCTGCAATCAGTTAGCTGTTGCGTTGTGAAATGAGTAAGTTACAATAATTATAGCCTGCGATTCAAATTAAAGGAACTGTGACTGAAAAACTGCTAGAAGGGATTAAACAAGGAAAGAAGTATCCAAAAATAATCCAGCCGCGTATCAAAAGAGTGAATGCACGTATCTTTCTTGTTTCAAAGCTTTTGTGGAACAGAAGGAACTAAAAAGACACATCAGAAACGTGCATTCGGTTATGACACCGTAGCGTCAGAATGGTGACAAACCTTTCCAATGTCCTATGAAAAATTGTCACAAGACATATAAAACGAATGGTGGTTTAAGTGACATTTATTGATCGATCATCTAACCCAAGTCAGTACTAGTGGTTCTAGTGCTTCACAAAATAATGTAGATAAAGGATGCACAAAATCTTTTAAATCGTTGGCGATGCATGATGTGTCAGTGCCCCTCCGCGATACTAGCAGTTTTTCAGTCACAGTTCCTTTGATCAGGTGTTTGACTTCTGCGTCAGTATTGAGTGTTCCTCTATCATACAAGCATTCCATGGTATTCAACCAGATTTTCCAAATGACCAGAACATATCACGGGCAAAACGCTCTTTCATCAACTGCTTTTTCCGGTCTCTGACTTTTATATTTCTTGAGGTAATTTCAGAGTTTAATACTCTCTTTGTCTCAAGTACATCTTTTTGTCTATTGCACAAAAAAAGAATACAATAAACCGTTTTACTCAAGGGTAATACCAAGTGTCGTTCTCGACTTTTGGTTAAGTAATACAACTGATGTGTGAATATTTCTGTGTCTCTTTATTCATTGTAAGAAATATGTTTACACAGTCAAAGATTACAGAACCATAGTAAGAGGGATCATGGCTGATCCTTTCGGACTGGAAAACCGGAGCATGCCCATGCACTGAAAACTCGCATTCTGGCATCTAAAGCCGTGCGAGAAAGTTAGTAGGCTCTGTATTGTCAATTTTTTAAATTTTACCTGACACAAAGTCTATGACTCACTACTCTGAACGCCAATGCTGGTACTGTATTCTCTACAATACTCAGTTATCTGTTCAGTCGGAGGAGGCTTATTAATCAGTGATCTGAGGATTACAGTTGATTTGTTACAATATATTGTCTCTAAATGTATTTTAAATGGATAAGTTTTGTTTTTACTTATACATTTTCATCAAGATTGAAGCTTATCAATAATTATTATTATTTAAATTAATATTTTTTATTTTCCTAATTTAATTCTTATTCTGGTTATTTAACATATACCTAGATAAACATTATTCAGCGATCTTGCCAATCAAACTTGGATAAGACTCTGATTATGAGAATATTGAAAAACAATTGATTCGTGATCATTCAAAGAGAAAGACGTCAAATTAAAAATTATAATCGCTAATTAATATTATAATAAAGCAATTTCAAAATTTCGAAACATAAAAGCTGCAAGAAAACCTACATCCAAATAAAAAAAACCTCTGGCAACACTTATATATAAAAAACGAGTTAGTGATATAAACCCTAAGTTCTATTGTACTATTGCAAAAATAAATGTTTTTTTTCAAATGGCGTGTTTTTGTTTTTAAAATCAAGTTCCCATTTTTTTAATTTAATGAATAAAAATAATGTTTTTTAAATTTATTTTTAAATAAGCAAAAGTACTACAAAAATAGTACTACAAAAAAAGCAAATGTATATATCTTTCAGAAAATGATGGTAACTCAACAGTAAATTTTCAGAACTGAAATATACATTGCGTACATAAACATCTATTCAGACACTTTTTCAACTTACTATTAATTAAAAATATGAAAAAAATATTCAAAGTTAGTATGATTTACAAAACGAAATAATACCAAAAAATGAATATCCTTCTATACCAATTATAAAACAAAGAAAATTCAAAATTAAATCAAATTCAAAATCATATTAAAATAGTAAAATGTTAAATTTACGTAAATTAATAAAAAATAATTTCGGGTTTTTTAATGATTTTGAATTTATTACATAAAATTGAGTATTTTTATTTGAGTAAAGTTGAGTAGACAATATTGTAATCTTTCGATGTTTTATGCATTTTAAATTTATGTCTTTTGAAATATCGTCAGAATGTTTTTATAGAAATTAACAAAACAAGAAGTATTTTTTGGTTGAATTTCTTTATAATTCATTAAAAAATGAACATAAAACGTAGTACTAACGATAAGAAGTAAAAAGAGACCACTGGAGTTGCTAAAGTCAACTGAAAATATCTTAAATTTTATTACAAAAAAGATGGTGGAGAATAATAACAAACATTTCCATGTTCATGATTTTTTTGATGTTAATAAATTAAGAAATTGGCCAATTTTTATGGGATCCTCAATCTTTGTTTGTCTTTTTTTTGACACAAATCAATAAAATATTTAGCATATAAAAAGTCTTTAAAAATTTCTTATCATTTAAATCTCTTCTTTTCATCACCCAAATCCCCAACAGACTTCTATCAAGGGTTTACAGAAAATAATTAAAAATCTCGCGAAATATAGACAAAACTTTCGACTTCCATTCTTATGAAGATTCTTTGCAAAATATCACACAGCAAAATTCCCTGATGGTTCAAAACTTAAATTTCTTTAAATTATGATAATAGCAAATTTAAATTTAATAAATTATTTATTAAATGAAATCGAAAACGTTACGTCTTGAATTAAGTTATTTTAAGCAAAGAAATAATAAAACAAATAGACAAATATTTCCATTTTTCGTGAAAAACAAAGTATTTATTAAATAAATTAATTAATAAAAACACTTTTTAGTCATCATTTTTGTTTTCAAAGAAAAATATTTTCAAATAAACGTATTATTTCTTTTATTTTCTTTTTTTTCTAAATATTTATTCAGAAATTTATTTTTTATTAAAACAATTTAATTTATTTTTTATTACTAGATGCGACAGAACCAGTAAAAAAGTTGCCGTATAAATCCGGTGAGATTTATATTTCTATTAAAATTAATATATAAAAAATATTAAATTATAAATAAAAATTGAAGAAGGATTAAAAATATAATTTTTACATTTATATATTATATGATTAAACTTTGTTTTGAGTTTTACTTTGTATTCCATTTATAATTGATAAAACATTAAAATTCCTTTCAAGTTTATGTCTTTTTTGTTCAATTTTTCAAATATATTTTTTATATATTAAATAGAATTGAGATTACGAATGTTTTACAGTGAAGTGTCTAATAATAATGAATAATTTATTGTCTTTTTATGGACTTTATTAAAGTATATCTTGTATTATTGCTAATCTGAAACAATTTTTAGAAGGAAAGAGTTGTTCGAATGTAACATCTTTTAATGATTAAATAAATCAAATAATAAAAGAAAAAAATTGTTAATCACGTAAAACATAATTTAAATAATTACAAAAGGAAATATTATTTATAAATGATTTGTCTTTTTCTAAGAAAAATTGTAATTTGTTTTTTTATAAAACTGAATAATTCATTATTAAATTAAATATAATAATAATAATGAAGAATTAATTTCTTTTTATTTGTTGCAACCTTTTAAACCAATATTTTGTTTTCAACAGTTAAACAAATTTTTAATTAAAGTAAAATATTTTTTTAAAGACTTTGATAACTTTCAATCATATGAAAAAAGACAATGCAAATATTTCATTATAGTTGATGTTTTATATTTGTAATGCTCTTTTGAAATAAAGACAACAAAAGACAATAAAAAGATCAATAAAACACTTTATTTACGACCTAAACTGACAATAGGTGAAATTCTTGTAAAGCCAGCTTCCAGTTTTGCAGGCAATATCTATTGTTCCCCTTTTATACTTAAGACGAACCGATATTTTCATTCATATAATTTTGCTTTATAATGATTTCATTATCTTATAGTTATTTATTTCTATTTACGTTTATTAACAGTTTCAGTAATTTAAAAAAAACATTTTAAAGTTTATTTCAACTGAGCTTAAAGAATTCTTTGATTTATTTTTTATTTTCAATTATTTTTTTTGTTTATATCGATTTATAGAAAATGAACTTGAAGTTATTTGATATATTTTCAAAGGGATTTAACTTGATTATCCTATAAGAGACGTATAAGAAGTATTATTTTCCATTGACGAGTTTTTTTTAAAACTTTGAAAACTTCCTTTACTTAACAATAAAACAGATAATTTACATGAATTAAAGTTTATTATTATTTTAAAATATTTAATTTTTTTTAATTTCTTCATTTTAAATTAAAACAAAAAAGAATTTAATAAGAGTTTAATGTTAGCAAAGTTTAAAAAAATTCTTTTTAAAATTCAAATAACTAATAATAACAAGATTTTTTTGGTGATTTTGCATTGTGTTAATCTTTTGGTTTTTGAGTATTCGTAGGGTTGCATGTGAGTTGGGTGGTCGTATTCTTGTGCACTTAGAGTAAGTATTGACGAGTTTGTGAGTGGTCACGTATTGTTCAAAGTTTTTTTGATCAGAAAAACATCGACAAAGGCATATTCTCAATTCTTACCAAAATTATTTCACTAAAAAATTCAAACAATAATAAAAAAATGCAATCATCATGCAATCAATGAATCAAAGAACTGTTTTATAGAAATTAACAGATAAATAATAACTATTTCAATGATAACTCTAGGAGACATCAACATTCTTTGAAAGTTGACAGAATAGAGAATCTTCCCAAGAAATTTCAAAAAATTGCTAAAAAATGAGTTGAGGAAAATGTTTTTAATCAAGTTCCATAAAAACTTCATAAAATTATTCCTATACATCTATATTTTCTTACCATATGCACAACCCAAAGTATGTCATGTTTTGATCATTACTTTGAATATGGAGCTCATTAATATATACATGTATTTATATAGACACACACATATATATAAATGACCACTTAAAAGGTGTGATAATATAATAATAATAATGTATAATATATAATATATAATATATTACTATATAAAAAATTAATAAAAAAAATCAATAAAAATATTGTTAAAAATTAACTGCAAGTTAGAAAAAGAAATGAATATCCAAAATTCATAAAATCGTGACTACTTTTCATTAACGATAACAAAACGTTATATAATTGGAATCATCCCGTAACTTACAGATGATATATTTATTTTTGGTCAAGAATGTATTAATAGGAACATCGAAGGTCTATTTATTCCAATAAAAATTTCTGTGATTGATGATTTATCACCAAGACAAATTAAGTGATCAGTACTCCAGCAGAAATCAAACAACCAATGACTCTTTAAGATTAAAGAACAGTTATTTTTCTTTTACTTCTGGAGCGGAGAATTGCCGATTTGGGTCGTTTTCCAGAACAGAGTTGTTCTGGTGTTAATATTATCGCTATGCTGTTTTCGAGAATGTCTCCAAGGAAAATGTTCTCCGACTATTCGAGTTTGAACTTATTTTCTGTTTATTTACCGAAACCAAAAGAATCAGAAATCGTTGACTTTCTCCTGAGAGAAAAAAATATCCGAACAATAAAAAATCAATATTAAAAATACTGGAGATACGGCAGTTTGGGTCTATAGCTATAATTTAATTTTTATTGTTTAGTCAAAGATTTACATTAAACAGTCATTTCGTATAGAATAAAGTCTGTTCTAAAGAATGATCACATATAAATTTTATTATGAATATATGAATTTAGGACTTCATTTTATACTTCCTTTATAAATAGAAGATAATTCATATTCAGACTTTGATCATTTCTTAAAAATTAACATTTTCTTCTGACAGGGATGCAATAATTTGCCTGAATGATATATTGTAACCGAAAAAAAGAAATAAAGATCATAGTTGAAAATAAGTATAATTCGAAAATAATGTGCTAACAAGAAAACGGAGTGCGAATTAGAGGGATTTTTATAAATATTCTAACAGCTGGAAAGATCCTAAATCAAACAGTTGTTCGTTTGGATATTTGTTTGTAAATCATCTTAAGTAACAAAATGGTTCGAATATATTATAAAGATTATGTACTTATAATTAAAAAGAAATTATGAATTGTTTAGATTTCGGAGAAAAGCAATGCGATCATAATAAATGAATATCGAATTTTCAGGATCAAAGATCAAATTTTAAGTTCTGTTTTGGTTTGATTAAAGAATTATTTTAGAAAGAAATAAGTTAGTAAAAGTGTGGAAAAGCTAATTTTATTAATCTCATTTTTGTATTTTAAATTTGTGGTATTTCTTAATCTTGACATTTTACTATGTTTTAGACTACTATGTTTTGACCTTTATTATATAATTTAAAATATATAGATTTTTCTTGGTTTCTCTTATTAAAAAGTTAAACTGTAACAAAATATTATAATGTTAAATTTTTAAATTTTGAGGAGGTTATTAATTTTGGTTCGCTGATCAAAATTCTAATATTTTTAAAACAGATTATTCTGAATTAAAATCAAATTGATAATTTTAAAAATTAATTAGAATTAATTAAGTATTTTAAATTTGAATTTAAGGACATTATTTATAAATTTATTTTGAATCAAAATAGTATTTTGATAGAAAAAATGAGTGATCAAAACATATAACAAATAAAACAGTATTTTTAAAATAATTTAAATCCGATTAAAAAATGTTAATATTTGCAAAAATGTATTTTCAAATTTTAAATTAATTTATTCATATGATTAAAAAATAAAAAAATTAACGTATTTTTATTCTTTCTAAAATAATAGAACAACGCAAAATTAGAAAAAAAAATTTAAAAGGATTAAAGTAAAAAAACAAATTTAAACAATAAATATTTTTAAAACATTAAATATATATAAAATCATTTTGATAAATATTTTCATTTAAAATTTTAAAAGATGAATATTATTTTTGATTTGATGGATGAAAAATTATTTGAAAATAAAGATCAGCTGATTAATTATTACTTAAGCAAATAGTTGGAAAATTTGTTTGAATGTTGTTGTATAATAAATATATAATTTGAGTAAAATTTTCCATACATATATTATAATCTGTTTTTGATTAAAATTATTTAAGTAAACGGAAGACAAGGAATTTCGAAATTGTGAGAACCAAAGCATTGAAAATGAAACTTTGTCTAATCAGTACCCTAAAATTATATACATTTAACTTCCGCCGTCATATTTCAATATGAAAGGGAAATGCAAATTTATTTTGACTAAATACGATGTACTTAAATTGAAGGAATCATTATTTTGACCACAATAAAAAAATAAATAAAAAAGTAGAAAAAGAAAGGAAAATATAAAGAACAATAATAATTACTTTATTTATTATTAATTACTTAATTATATATTAATGATGGATATAGAATTTTTGTCAGTCATGTTTTTTATTTAAAATCTTCGAATTTCTGTTTTTTACAAGCTTTAAGTACGCTTCATTTGTTTGTCTGTCTGGATGCATCAAATCTTGCGATCGAAAATTCACCCACTTCCCATTCACCTAACGACATGAAACTCTCAGGACTGATGTATTCTAGGTGACAATACACTTTTTCACTGTCACTGCTCATCTACTACCTTTAGTTTGGTCTCAAAAAGTAATTAAAGTGTCGTTCTCATGTTTTCCTCAGTAGTAGGCTTTGAAATTTGCTACATCTAAATGCAAATAGAAAGCGGGTTTTCACCTAGTAGGCTTTGATAATTCAGTCAAAAAAATGTGGGAAGTGGGTGAAATAGATACAGAACCGCAAACATATGACAAATTATAAAAGCTTGTACGCCAAAAATTTTTTTGGTATGATTATACTTATTTAAATCAATAGATAAGATATATTAAAATTACATACAAGTAAATTTTCTATTAAAACAAACAAAATAAATATCTACAAAGTATATTTAAATAGAAATAAGTATTATACATATTAATTTAAGATATAAAGAAATGGTATATAAAGAAACAAAAATAGAAAATATATAATAAAAAATTATTTCTTTTAATTTTTATTTGTAAATAAATTAACAATAATTCTTCTTTGATAAAATTTCCTTAAGTTATTAAGTTTATTAGTTTGTTAATGAAAATAAAATATATTTTCAAATCCTTCCGAATAAACTTCCGTTGTCTACAGAACTTTAATAGAAAATTGATCGTGAGAAAGTATTTCGTAAAAATGGCTGCCAGAGAATATTAAATGAAAAGATATTATCTTTTATCACGCAATTCGATGTTTTTAATGTAATGATGAAATTATTAATTTATTTAATTATTTATTAAAAAATAATTATCTTTCATCTAAAGATCGTTTTTGGTAATTGATAATAAGGCTTTCCAAAAAGAAATTAAAGTAATACAATCAGTATGAATAATTAATAAATATTAAGTATTATAATATTCGTAATCGTATTTAACATCGAAAAAGTATAGTTTTGTTGTCAAATTTTACTAATTTTGCAATGATAAAAATATACGTGATACAATACACGAAAAATATAATATTTTATAGAGAAAATTGCCTTTCAATTTAATCCAAAAACCGCCTTTTCGAATAGATCGGTAATAGATTCAGTTGTGTTCCCCCGTTTTTAGGTATAATGTGCTAAGGGCATTAATTTTCAGCTATAAGATCAAATGTCTGGCTGTAATGTGATATCCCATTAGTTTGTAATCATTGGAGTTGAATTAAAAAAGTTTAAAAGAAGAAGTCCAGTAATATTTTATCAATAGTTTAATAAATTACTATCAATTTTCCATGAAAGTTTATATCCTTGATGCAACATTCAAAAACATTCCAAATTCAAAAAGAATGATCGAAATGAATTAAATAAAGATCAATTATAATATTTGAAGGAAAGATAGTTAAAATTCATTCATTATTCTTTCTCTTATCATTTTATTTCCAATCAAAAAGATTTTATACAACTTCATATTTAATGAAATTATACTTAACTTCTTAAAAATTGAACAATTATACATGTTAATTAAAATAAATTTATTAATAAATTTAACATCAAGCATGTGTGGAATATTCCATCCTTTGTGACCCACTAATGTATTAAGGGATATTATTATATAATTAATATAAAAATGAATGAATCGGTTGGTTTTGAATTATGTTTTAAAAATTAGTCTATTAACATCTATGAAAACATTGGCTTTATATTTATGCATCTAAAGTCAATGGAAAAACTGGCAAGAAGTACCTTACAAATATTCAAGAATATTTAATTAAAAATATTTGGTAGAACATGTTCGGTAAATATTTAATTTGCTTAAAAAATTGCAATTTAATACTTAAGTTTTTGTTTCCGATTATTTTCTAATTTTTGAACAATAAATAATTAATGTCAGATTGCTTAGAAATTAATTATCTTTTTTTATTTTAAATATGTTTTGTATTTATCTAATGCTTCAAGTATTTGATCTTTTTTAATAATTTTTTTTTAATTTTGTTCATTATAACCATTGATAATTGATTTAAATAATTATATTCAAGAATTATGTTCTGAAAAACTATTATTCTGCGGTTTTAAGACATTTATGAATTTCTTTTTTACACTGAACCCCTTTCCTTAATCGATATTTCATCAGCACGTTTTGTGCAGGAAAGGAAAATTTAAACAAAAATTCGAACTTACGCATGTTTACAAATAAACTTGAAAAAAGATGGCAATTTTTAATTAAAAACAAATAAACGCCATTTAAAAATATATTTTATGATAATATATTTCGACGGTTTAACCGTCATCATCAGATCACTGATTATGTTCTTTTTTTTATTGCTTTTATATAAGAAATGAATGATTATGTAATCACTTACGTAAGTCTAATCGAAAACTCTTAACAAATTAGTTGAGAGTGCTGTTTGAACATTGATTTTAGGATCACATGATCTTATGAACAATGCTTCACATGACACTCTCTCCCAATAATTTTTAAAATGCTTGCACAAAATCTTAAAATCATTTATGCTCATATTACATTTACACGTTTCTTTATGCTCAGCAATATTACTCTTTCCCCCTTTTTGACTGTGTTCTTGGACTCTTTTGCAGAGATGACGGGCAGTCTCTCCGATGTATGTGGCATTGGCACCCATTACATGTGTATTGATAAACAATATCCGAACACAATCCTAAAGGAGTATGTGATTTATTGCAAAACATATTCTCAACTTTAAATGATTGAGAAATAATTTTTAAATTTAAAATATTATTTATTGATTTCAAGATCGAATTCTTGAGGTGTTTAAAACCCTCGGAGTAAGGTAAGCTTAGAGTATACCCAAGTGTAAAGCAGGTTTCAATGTTTAAACTATTAATTTTTTTACGCATGTTTGTTCTTGTGAATTTCCTTTTTTTACAATTATAATTCTGTTTTCTTCAAATTGAATTATAAATACATTTTTTCTGTTTATTTCTTTTTTTCTATTTAAACTTGAGAATTGTTTTCTTTTTATTTCATAGAGCAAGGAATTATGGAGTGTGACAGTTTACAAATTTTGTGTACCCAATGAGTACCGTTGTTACCTAATGAATAATAACTTAATGAATAATAGCTTAGAAATTAACCAATCCAAAAAATTATAGGATTTTAATAACAAATATATGAAAAATTGGACTCTGATATAATTTAGCCAAACTTCATCTTGAGTTTTCACATTCTTATTTTTTGAAATATAAAAATGTAATTCAAATATTTCTATAATAATATAATCCAAGAACAATACCGTAATTTGGATGGAAGTAATACTGTAGAACACAGAAAATTTAGCAAATCGATCAATAATATTGTTTGTTACTAGGTGTAAATTTTAACATTCATCTATTAATTAAAATTTAAATATTTAACAAATTTTAGGAATCTTTTAATTATTGAACCATAATGAGAAAAATTAGTAAATTATAAGTTAAAATTTTTTTTTGTAATTAATTTATTTAAAAAATTATTTTTTAAAATATTGTTTTTAGTCAAAAGACTTTATTAAAATAATTCAAATAATAGTGAAAAAAATATTTAAAAAAATTATAATTACTAAAATTAAATCATTTTTATTGGTTAATAATTAATTTTAAAATTAATTAATTTTATTAGCCAATAATAGTTCTTGTAAACTAAACTCTCTTTTTCTGATGAAGAAAGGTAAACTATTTCTTTTTTATTTTTTCATTAATATATATTTCTTTGAAGTGCTTATTTTTCGTTGTAAACTTTACATAAGATGCCATTTATCATTTATTTTTTGAACAATAAATTGTGAATTTTGATAGAATCACACGACAGTTTACATAATAAATTATTTTTATGGGAATGTTTTATTGTTCAATAAATTTTATTAAATTTATTCTTTGGTATGTTTGTTTTCTCAAAGATTCTTTTTGATTAGATTATCACAGAAAAGACAATAATAAAATAATTTAATATTTTGTTTCATTAAATTCAAATTGCATATTTTAAATTTATGTATTTGATTTGAAAATATTTCTTTTATAAAAGAGTAATAAATACAAATTAATGAATTCATATAAATTAAATTAATTGACATTTATAATATGTTTCTTTTTCAATAAGAAAATCTTGAATTATATGAATTTTCCACTTTTTGATTTTTACAAGGGTAGTTATTATATAAAAGTTGTTATTAAATTTATATTTTTAGATAAAGTCTAATTTTGATTTTATTTTTTTAATATTAAAATGAGAAATTATTTTTTATTAACTGACAAAAGAATGTTTTGTCAAAAAAATAAATGATAAAATTTATATTAAAAATTATTAGTTAATTTAGTTATAATGAGAATATAAATATTCATATTTCTAAAATATGCAATAAGCAAAGGCATCATACAGTACACGTAATAATAATAATTTGAAACAACTGTAGTGCTCAGCGTTATATTATTTATTTATGCCTAAATATGGATTATACACGCACATATATATGTTATGCTGAATTTGCATAATTGCTGAATTCACGAACTCGGCAATTTTTTTAAAATTTTTTTGTATTCAATTATGAAATTGATTATATTTTAATATGAAAAAATATCAATTTAATATGAAAAAAAACAATTTAATTTGAATAAAATATCGATTTAATAAGAAAATTGTATTTAATAAGAAAAAATATCAATTTTATATGAAAAATGCTTTTAAAATACAAACGTTTGTAATTCAGCTTGCAACCAAGGAAGAAGGTAAAATAACTATGAATAAAAATTTAACATTTGGAATCTATTTTGCATAATAAATCAAGATTTTTTTCAAATTTAATTTATTTTTTCATATTAAATTGATAATTTTTAATGATTATTAAGAACATTAATTGGTTTTCCTTACATTTATTTATATCACAATTTGAATTGTCACTAGAACAATTATCCGTAAAACTTGCGTAGCACGTCAACGTTCTTGATTGATAATCTTTAATAATATTCTTAAACGTCTTATTATTCAAACAAATTTAAATTACAATTTAATTCTTACAAGAATAATTTATACTTTAAATTATAATTTAATTATTATAAAAATTATTTATACTTAAAATTTAAAATAATTTTTATTTATTTTAAGAAAATTATTATTAAAATATTATTTATGAAATATTAGTTTAATTTTAAAGTGATTATTTAAATTTTAATACTTGATTAAACAACCCGACGTTTTAAAATATTTAAAATATCAATCCTCCATCTGGGTGGGAGAAACAGAATCCTAAAACAACATACCAAACAACACACAATAAACACCATTCAAAAATATTCCTCACAATGATAAATTGATATTTTTTTCATATTAAATACAGAATTTTTGATATCATATTGATATTTTCCCATATTAAATTGAATTTTTTTCATATTAAATACATATTTTTCATATTAAATTGTTTTTTTTTATATTCAATTGATATTTTTGCATATTAAATACTTTTATTTTAAATCGAGAAATTTTCATTTTAAAATGTAAATTTATCATATAGTTAGTGCATTTTGCAAAAATTGAGGAGTTCATAAATTTGGCAATTACACTATTTCAGCAAACTGTTGCCTAATTCGTGAATTCGGCAATTTTATGGCTAATTCTCGAATTTAGCAATTTTTTTTGCCTAATTCATGAATTTGGCATAACATATTTATATAATTTATTATAATAAAAGGTAACCTAAAAAAAAGGATTTCAAGTCTACAATCATCTACGACAAATACTGCAAAAATACATTTAATTTTCAATCCTTAACAAACATACTCAGTTCGTCGATAGAATTCGTAAGTTGTCACAATCAAAAAATCTTCCATTCCAAAAATCACAAGTGACTAATCGAGATATTCCTTTCTTTAATATAGAGAAGAATTTTATATAATTCAATGGATTTATTAATAAGAACCATCTGGTAGTTCCATATCCTATTGATTTAAGTATCATGTTTTACCATTGCTATTTTTGCATTATTGCAACCCTTGTCTTTTTATTGTTATCTTGATCAAAACGTCTTTCGCACTTTAGTTTATTACTTGTTTATAGTTAATTATAATTTATACTAATATTTTTAGTTTTGATTTTATATATTATCGTATAACCTGTCACTTCAGTTCGGCTATATTTATTTTAGATAGTTGTCACTACACAAGCCACAATATATTCTTAACTCCAAGGAATGACCATATTCACTCTCTACTAAATCTAACGTATAACTGCACTCTGCTATAGTGTTTTATTTAGATCACGACTATTAAAACCCCAATAAAAGTCAGTATTCAATTCATCTTGTATTAGAAATTGAACAAGTACTACCAAGGATGTTTCACGTTGAGTGAATAAAGTTTATTGGCATGACTATATCATATTTTATATTTTTATATCAATGTAATGTTTATATTGATATATTTCCTATTTATATTTATATGAATATATGCCGGATTTATTCAATTATGAACCGGATAGATGAAATTCTTTGAAGAATATTTGAAAAAATATCTCAATGGTTATCAAAACAAAATACATAACATAATTAATCGATTAATATTCGTTTTGAAATCTAATTAAACAGACATAATTATTGGTCTAAACAAAATAAAATAATTTATATTTTAGTAAATCAAGCTTCAAATATATATTTATATATAAAACAATAAATAAACCACAAAACAGAATTATGAAGAGTCGCCGAAATCAAAAAATCAAAATACTTTTACTTTTTTAATTTCTAAGTCTTTGATTTTCAGAATCGATATTTGATTAAAAATATTCTAAGATTATTAATGTAGTGACCTACATGTATGTATATATTGTATATATATTTATATATATATATATATATATATATTACATTAATGAGATTAATTATTAAATTGATATTTTATGGATTGAAAAATGAGAGTTTGGAATTGCTTTAATATTAAATAAATTTGGTGGACAATTTATCAGTCTTTAATAACTTTTTTGGAATAATGTATTTAATGTTTAATTCAATTTTGTCGTTGGAATTATTATTTCAGTAGATTGATGAGATCATCTGTCCTCAACTATTAAACCTGGAAAAAATGGAAATTTAATTATTAAAAGGAAAATAAAAGGAACTAATTATGAAATAGTAAATGAAAACATTGCTTATATAATAAAAAAGGATATTTCAGTAACGTTGTAAGGTATACCAGATAAATTAAAAGAAAGAAATATTTTAATAACATAACCGGAAATATATTTTATTTTAAAAGAAATTACGTATACCAGAATAATACAATAGAAAAGGTTAGCAGTAATTTAAATCCCATGCAAACTGAAAATATAAAATGATGTACAAGATCTTTCAGAGTTTTTTATAGTGAAGATTTGCTCTTATTCTATGATTTTGAAGCAAACTTACTTACAAAAACCATACGGTTATTCTTCTTTCAATACTGGTACAGATATTATGATACCTACAATTCACAATAAAATATAAACAACCAAGTATTGAATTAAACCAAAGGAAATATGTTTCATAAATCAATGGATGTAATATATGATTTTTGATAGAAAGCCGATTTTTTAAATGGAAACAGAGATGAAGTTATCATCGCGGATAAAACAATAGTAACAGATTGATTACTACACTATAAATATATATTATATTTGTGCTGCCATAAAGTAATGAATGAAATCATATTGCTAAATCTTTTTAGAGGATATAATCAACCCTTTCATTTAATGAGAGCGTTTAATGAATTTTAAATACCATGCGATTCATAAGTCGTCGTCTCAAGATATGGAACTATACTGCGATGTAATGTAAAACTTTTTGAATATGATATAAATGTATTACGACATGGTTTTTTTACGCAGTACAACTTGAAGACATGAAAAGAAAAAGGTTTTACAATAATTGTTCAAAATGTTCAGCATTTTTCTGCAAACACAGATTGCATCGCTCCACAAAATTCGTGTAGCATTTTCAAAAGATGCGGTGATCGATGTCTGACTCGGCCTTTTCTTTATAAAGCAAAGAAAAGCTATGGCTTTCTGCAGACTTTCATATTCAATTATTCCTTTGATTGTTTACGGCCTATCGATTGATTATCCGGTTATTCAATATCTATGAAATTGAAATTTTATATGTGTAATATTAGTTTGTGCACTTTCACTTTTATTTAAATGCGCCAACTGCCATTACAATGGCTGAAGAAAGTGGAAATGTCGAATTTTCTATTAAAGATAAAGTTTTCATCACTAGTCATGCAATCGTTTATGAAAGCTGCACAAAAGCGTGTCAAATTTTTAAAGAGCGTTTCAAACGTGAACCGCCACCGAGAACAACCGTTCAGCATTGGAAGAAGAAATTCGAAGAAACGGGGAATTTGTCAACAAAACCGCGATCAGGAAGACCATCTGATGAACACATGAAAGAAAGTGTTGTTCAGTATGTAAAAGAAAACGATACTGCAAATCAACGATGGGTTGCACGTGTCCTTGGTACTTCGCAGAGTTCTGTTCATCGTTACCTCAAGCAAGAAAAGGTAAAGTCTTTCAAGTTTTCTTTTCAACAAGAGTTAACAGAAGATGACCCAGATCGAAGAATTGAATTTTGTTCTTGGATAATCAACGAAAATGGCATCAATTTTTGCGGAAGAATTATTTTTTCTGATGAGGCATCGTTTTACCTTAATGGTCATGTATGAAAGCATAATCTTTTTTTATTATTTTGAAGAGAATGAACATCGTTTGATTCGTGTACCTATGAAATCGCCGGGATTAACGGTTTGGGCAGCTGTTTCCTACGACCTTGGAATAACTTTCAGTTAAAAAATGTTAAAGTAAGTCTTATCGTATACAACAAAATGATGTACTTTGTTCATCAAATGTATCCTTTAAAGTTATGAAGAATATTTCAAATTGTGTATGAAAGTTTTGTGTTGATTTGAGATTTATATTGGAATTGTAATTTTCTCACTCATTTAGAAAATTTATGTTTTCTAGTATTTACCATAAATGATCATTTTAACAGAATTGATATTTTTTAAACCAATAAAGATTTAATAATCTGATATAATTTAAATTTAAAAATTAATAATTAAGCTGCCTTTTTAAAATAGATTAAATTACGAAAACGGCACTGAAAAACCAGAATATTGAAATGTAATAAATTATGCAATCATTATCGAGTAAGACAGCACAGCTATTAGGGTGAACCAAAAGTCTTTTCGTATTTTCTACCGTGTTTCCCCGAAAGTAAGACAGTGTCTTACTTTCTTTTTATCCCTAAAAGCCCCACTATGTCTTACTTCCGGGGTATGTCTTATATTGGGAAAAAAATTGTCGAATTTTTTGTTTTAACCATAATATTAACATTTATTAACAACCTGAATAGTATTGTATTCACCCCAAAACAGGTTAATAAAAGGAAGTGCCAAGAATGTCTTGTTACAACATTGCATAACATGTAAAACAATGAAAAATGGTAAGAAGGAACAGTGGAATACTGGAATATAAGACAAATTTATTCCATGACAACCATGTCATCATTCTCTGGGATATCATCATAAACATCTGCACTCTTAGGATCCTGTGGAACCCCCCCCAGGGTGCGGCTCGCACCCCCAGCCCCACTCTTTGTACCGCACATCACTGGAGGCAAATCCCCCGTGTTTCCCCGAAAGTAAGACATATGTCTTACTTTCGGGGTACGGCTTATATTAGCTGACCCTTCTGAAACTCCCGATACGTCTTACAATCGGGGGTGTCTTACTATCGGTGAAACACGGTACGTCTTTTTGTTCAATAGTTTCTTATTACTAAATAAATATATTTTACACACTTGTGCTATATGTTTTTAAAGCTCTTGAACTGCTCTATCACAATATATATTAAAACTTTTAATTATTCGTTAATTTAATTTTTATAGTCTTTTAGAAAAATCATGGAAAATTTTGAAATTCGTGTTATTTTTTGCCATTACAGGGCTTCAACGCAACAAAGAAGATATGCGAAGTTGAAGGCGATAATGTGGCCTTAAATCGTACTGCACAAAATTGGTTCAAAAAGTTCAACGAAGGCGACATCAACGGAGACAATGCACGTTCAGGCCGACCTATCACCGTGGATTCCGGAGCAATTCGTGAAGCCGTCGAGACAAATCCATCAATAAGTACTCGCAGATTGTCGGCCGAACTCGATTTTCCTTAAACATTTATTGTGCGACACCTTCACGCTCTTGGCAAGGTCAATAGACATTGTCGAGAAGTGTCTCATGAATTGACACAAATTCAAGCTGAAAAGCGTTTTGAAACTTGTCAAAAATTGCTTGAAAATCCGCGCGATGACCATTTCATCCGTCGACTTGTAACTTACGATGAAAAGTGGATTTACTTCAGTAATCCAGACCAACAAAATCAATGGTTGGACCCCGGACAAATGGCGAAACTGGTAGCGAAACAAGATCGTTTCTTAAGGAAGGCACTTTTGTTCACGCTAATAACAATTCAATCATGATCACAGAGTAGCACAGCAGATAAACACATATTCAAATACACTTCTTAATTGACCGGATATTTTGTCAACCAAATTGACTCGATCACACAACTAGTTCGAATTGTAAAACCGGAATATCGAAGCAAAATCTATTGAATTGTTAAAAATTGAGAATTTGTTAATCCATTTTTGAAAGACCTTTATTCGCATAAATCATGGTTTTAAAAAGAGATTTTTTTGATTTACTAATTTATATAACATAAATATTTATTCTTAAAAGTGAACTTTTTTAACGTTTTATTTCTTTACTTTAACGTTTAATATTATATGAAACCGCATTACCCGATAAAGAAAAAAAATATAAATTGGATAAAGAAAATATATTTGAATATAAACTTTATATAAATATATAAGTATATATATATATATATATATATATATATATAT
>MQRK01232961.1:0-16610 GCA_001938485.1 Girardia tigrina | reverse complement strand
ATATATATATATATATATATATATGTATACTTATATATATTTGTAAAATAATTTTGTTAAAGCTTATTTAAGAAAATTTTTAAGCACATTTTTCGGAATGTTTTATTGTTTACTTCCTTTATTCCTTTTTAACTCATGTTTTTTGACAATCAAAGTTCAAAGCTATCTCTCAAATAAATCAAAAACGATTTGTGGATTGCTAGCTATTCTGTTTTTATTGTCCTGGGTATAAAACCTGAACTATAAAACCTGAAGGTATAAAACAAATATGCATCTCATAACTCGTAATAGTGAGCATTCCAAATCGAGTCGATCGAGTAAGGTTCTTCATCATTTAGTTACATTGTAAAATAGAATCTCTTTTGTTTCAAATGATGAGTTTTCTATTTTACAGGAAGGCTCTCATTCACACTATGAGAGGCTGTTTTATGAATAAGTAATAATAAGACACTACATCCCATGAACAAACTTTCAAATTGGCCAAAAAAAGCATTTAAAATTCTAAAATGTTTTAATTAAACTTTAAAAAATATTTTTCGATATTTATACAATAATATCTTTAAAATAAAAATAAACTAAAAAGTTATTTTTATCAAATTACCGATAAATATTAAATTGGTATAGAAAATTCTAGAAAATGTTCAACAATCAATATATATATATATATATATATATATATATATATGTGTGTGTGTGTGTGTGTGTGTGTGTTACAGCAAATTTGCGTAATCGCCACTGTACTTGAGTGTTTGGGGACCGAGAGCATTCGTGTCCACTTCATCTTTCAGAACGGGATTCAACACTTCTCAAAAACTAGGCGGAGAAATATTGATCATGGAGGTTGCATTTACGACAACGTATTCATCATCTTTCTGAACGAATGTCTGTGAACCGACTTTTATTTGAGTGATGTTAATGTTGTTAATATATGTTAATATTTGTGTCAATATAGTCACGTAATATTTTTAATGAGACATTTAAAATTCAAAACAAAGTTCAAAAACCGAAAAATTTGAAGATAATATATTAAATCGAATTCCTTTCAAATCAAAATCTCACAACATACCACGAAGCTTTTAAAATGGACTCTTACACTTCTATGTTCCCTCAGAAAACCAAAATTACTTTATCGTTTAAATTAGGCATATTTTTGCACAATATATGTTAAAAAATTAGCTAGTTCGGTAATTCGGCAATGACGCTAATTCGATATTAGTACTAAAAAGCTTATTATTATGGTATTTTAGACGGCTTTTAATAACTTATAAATTTTAATTAATTTGCTTCATTAAAAAATATTATTACAATTTGTTACACTGTATCTAAATATCGGGTTTTTAATTGTATTTTGTTGCTTTTTCATTAAAATTAACTAACATTTTTAACAAAAAAATAGTAAGCTTTTTTTTCTTTAATGGTAAAGTAGAATATTTATAATAATATGAATGTACAAAAAAGTAAAGCATATGTACTTTCAATGGTTTAAAAGAACCACCGTAATTACCCACAAGACTTCAATGCTACATTTACACTGCTTTTCGTTTGAAGTTCTTGTGGAATTGCTTGAAGGATGATTAAGCTCCTTGTTCGTGTAAGACGTATTTTATCAATAAATTTCATAATTTTTGCTGAAATATTTGAAGTATTAAATTATATTTCAACAAAAACAGTATATACACATTCAAATAATTGAATTGTACTTCAAATTATGAGCACCGTAAATGCTTCTAGTGATTATAAATCTATGAATCACTTTTTCGATATTTCAAAGGAAGCTGCGAAACATTTGGGAATGTCAAATGAAACATTCCGATATTTTCTTTAAAGGTCGATGAATAAAAATTTCTGGGATAATCAACTCCATCGGATTATGTGACGGGAATGGGTTGAGGCATGATTATATTCATGACGCGATCTGATATTGGTCCCGCTTAATATGGCATTTACAAGCAGGGGTCCGTACTTATCCGAGAGAGAAAAAATGTAAAACGGTCCTCTTTAGGGTCATATTTATTGCTTGGGTTTACAAAGATTGACATAGGTCGCAAACATTAGATTTCCACAATCAAGACATTAATAAAATCAATTTATTAAATAACAGACGACTCAGCAGTAATTTCTATTTATCAATCACCAATTTTACCCATTATCAAATCTTGTCTCAAATCTACCTGAACTCAAAAATTTTTGTGATTGAGGAAAAATAAAACACGTTAAAATTTCTAATTTGTGGTTGAATTTCTACTAAAAAAAACACTTTCTTTTGTTTGATATTCATTTATAATCCTTTGCTTTATCTCTCAAATATTAAATTTTTAAAATTTACATTTATTATATCGTTTTATTATTTATATTTTATTCTTTTTGCATTAAAACAAGAGGAATATTTATTAAATTTATTTGCTTTTTTAATGTAAGGTAGCCTCAATAAAGTAAATCTTTTGTCATGAAATATATATAAAGACTTTTGACATGGATGTTTCGTTCATGGCTTTTGGTCATTTTTAATAACATATGATCATATTTTATGTAAAAATGCTAGGGAATTATTTATCAGTTTTGTTCGGTAAATAATGGTAAATGTTATTATTTTCACTGACTTTTTTATTATTAATTGAGTTTCTTTTTTTTATTATATCAGTCAATTTTAAAGTTTTTTATCCAATTCTACTTCAACCAAAATGAAAACGAACTAAGATGGAAAACCTTAATCAATCTTTTACAAAGTTTTCAATATCAAATTATTTTTGTTTTCTATTTATTTTCTGACGTTTACGACTAATAAGCGAATTAAAATAATTAAAATAATAAAATCAGCTTGGCAATAAACGATAAAAATTATAATTGAAAATAACGAATAGAATTATTAGAGATCGCAAGTTGTTTTGTGATTTAAAATAACTTGTATTTATTTGAGAGTTTTACAAAATAAGCAAAAGGTTAAAATCGATTAAATAATTATAACCGTGACCAAGAAAATCATATTTTTTCTAAAATCTTTCAGGATAAAGAGTAAAAACTATAGTGAAAAAAAAGCATTTTTTTGATCTAAAAATCAAATTATGCCCTGCCTTTCAGTTAAATAAGCAATACGGATTCTTCAATTAACCGAATCAGGGTCCACAAAACTAAACCATTTAATAAAAAAATCATTTTCCACGATGTATTGAGTCAATTGACTCACGCCTATCCGGTCCTTCATTTTTATAATCTTAAACGAAACGAAAAATTGTGTATTAAAAAGCAAGTTTCATTGATCCCTTTTTAACTTACTTTATATTTAATCTTGTATTTTATATATTTTTTAAAAACAGCAATTTTTTTGCACAATATTTTTTAATAAATGCTCAGTGAAATATATAATATTTTCTCAATAAATATTTTTTGGTAAAATTAATAGGACTTTTTCAATAAAAATAGATTTTTTTCTCAGTATTTGAAGTTTTATTTAAGAAAAATTTAAAGGATGCAGAGTGTTTAACTTAATAATGTTCAGTAAAAGAAACAAGGTAAAAATAAAAAAGAATATTGTTTAGATCGTACATGGATACGGATAAAATGGGGGTTCGACATCACTTAGGTCCATAACATTTATTTTAAAACTATCTGAAGTTCTGCTCTTCCAAGCAGCCTCCTACTGACTTCTCTCGTCCGAATAACTCGCTGCAAGTTTATTCAGATTTATATTTGCAAAACCACTCCGACAAAGTGACCTCTCCTCTGACACTCAAATTCCTAGTTGTTCACTTCTTTTCGAAAGAAATGTTCGTTTTCTTCCATGGTTATTCTTTCCCTGAAAACCTTTTAATAATATTTTTGATAATTAGAAGTAATTGAAACAGTCTCAGTATTACCTCTTTTCATAAATTTGAAACACTTTTTACGTGCTAAGCACACTCTTATGTTGTACTTGCATTTTACAAATATTCTTTTACGTGGTGACATCAAAACTTCCGTAGACTAATACATTAATAACTAATAAATTAACACGAAGGTTTATGCGAAAGAAAGACTTTCACATAGGTAAAAATTATCGCCTCTGCTTTAATGTTTGAATATATTATCAGACGTATTTCGCGATAATTAAATTAAACATGATATCTGTCCCTGAAAAGTGTAATATAATTAAGTTTTTGCTTAAAAGGATAATTGAAAGTGATGAAATAATGCAGAAATTAGAGGAGGTCGATGGTGAAGAAATCCCTCTCAATTTAAAACTTACAGGTGGATTACTGAATTTAATTGTAAAGCAAAAGTGTATAGAAAGGTGTTCCGCGTATTGCTCATTCTTAGTATAAATCAATTTAAATATTTGTAAAAACAAAAAAAAAATAAAATTATATATAAAGTCAGTAACTTGAAATTCACTGATAATAGTTATTTAAAATTGTATATAATTGATAAAAGTAAATTTTATTCTATTTTTCTGTAACGAAGGAATATTCCATAATGATCGACATTGAAATTAAATTTTAAATATGAATTAAAAATATTATTGCAACAAATAATTTCTTCTATATTTAGTTGATTTTGGGTTTCGTACAAAAAATGTAGAGGGCCGCAAAAAACATGAATCAGGATTTATTTATTTATTTCAAACTTACTAAAATTAATTACAGTTTAATAACTTTTTAAATGTAAAATATTAGTTACTTAAAATTAAAAATTAATTTACTTCAAAGTTTATTGTTAAATATTCTTGGAAGCAATAAAAATTATCAAAGTATTTTATATATTAATACATCACCATTATTAAGAACACCAATTTGAGTTTTCATAATTTTATTTAAACAACAATTTTGATTGTCCTTAAGACAATCTTTGTCAAAGCTTTCGTACGAGTGCATTCTAAACTAAATTGATTAATGAATTAATTCTTATTATTTTTTAGGAAATGGAGAAATAAATATTTTATTAAAATATTTACTCAAAACTTATTGTATAATAATTAAAATGATAATGAATTATTTGAAAAAATAATAAAAATATTTAAGAACACATTAAAAATATTTTATTTTTAAAAACGTTTTTGATTTTTTAATAGTTGTTTTATAATATCATTTTTAATTTTAAAATATTGAATAAGCATATTAACATAAAAATATTTTACCCTTTAAATTAAAAAAATAATAAATTATTCAGGCGAGATAAAAATTTAAATTAACCCCTCATAATAACATTGTCAAAATTTACCTTTTACCTCGAGCCATCACCTCGCTCTAATTGGCTAGCTAATCAGAGCAAGTTCGGACAATAACAAACTTGGTTTGGTACACAAGGCACACATACTGCCAAATTAATTATCAACATTGCAGAATGAATCATTAACCGGTAAACAATAATAATAATTATAACCCGGACAAAGATGTCTTTTCTCGGGTTTTTAAACTTTTCAAATATTCAAATTTTAACTATTAATTTTTTTCTATAATTTTTCTTTTAAATTCTTTTTTTAATTATTTTCTTTTATTTAAGTTTTAATTCATATTATATATATCAAAGGGAATCAAAGCAATAAAATGAATCAGTGATTGTCATTTCGAGAATGAAGATAAATGTCAATTTTGAATTTGCTTAAACTTTGAAATGAATTTTAATTCTGGGAATATGTAAAGTCTTTTCTTACTGTCACTGACAAATGAATCTTTTTGTACAAGAATTTGGTAAGGCTCGGCTTATACTTGACTAAAATGATTTTGCTCTACAATTCAATATACAAGTATTTAAAAATCTCACTTTTTGTGATGTGTCTGTTACGAAACTGAAACTTTTCAATCTGAAAATTAGTATAAAATGATATACTCAATTTGATGACGAAATCTGTCATTTTGATGTTCTTGATTTGGTCAGCTTATGAGACAGAGATCCGTTAACGTTTTTAGTTGAATGATATTCGTAACAACATTCCTTGCCTTGTAAGTATAAGCAGGTTTTTTAGATTTGCCATCAACGAGTAAGAAGCCAGTCTTAACGTTCATACCCAGACTGAATCTACATACTACATGTACATAATGGAGATTCTTGTTCCTAATCAAAATTATATTCAAAAAGTTTACAGTTTGTCCGGAAATTAAGAAAAAAATTTCATTTTTGTCTTTTCCATTCACTGCTCTAGAATGATTATTAATATATATCTTATTTTAGAAAAATTAAATCCACAAAAGAGATGTGATCTGCATTTATAAGAATGCACCAAAAAACGTTTCCATAATTTCCGGACACCCTTTATATTAAAATATTTTGAAAACTAATGTCATTAATAATTTTCCTTTTCCCTAAAAGATATTAATATGATTAAATTAAATGAAAATGAAAATTATGTTTTTAATACTGTTTAGCCAAGTTCCACTTTTTTTAATCGAAAATAATTGTAAGAAAAAGGACAATAAATTGTCTCATGTCTAGACTTAGATAGTGAATGACACTGAATTAGCAAGAGGATTTTTAAAAAAACCGACGAAATTACGTGGATAAAATTTTTTTCACAGAATTCTATATAAACTATCGGGATATAAAAGTGAAAAGACAAAACGAAGAATAAATGAAGTAAAAACAAAAAAATATTTTGTGGAATTTTATTATGTTAAGGGTGTTTTAAAAAATAAATAGATAAATAATTAATAAAACCGTAATAAATTTTGTTCAAATTATTAAAATTATTTTATAACGATATTTTGTACATTTTCTGATTACATTTGCGGCTGAAAAAATGATAAATATTTTAAATACAAAATTCAAATAAATTAATATATTTTGTTTTTTTGGATATATTTATTAAAATTGACAAAATAAAACTGTTTAATAAAATAGACAAAATTTTCTTTGCAAGTTTTTTTTAAATTGGATCTTAAATTGTTTTTTTTATTTTTTTAATTATAATTATTCTATTTTTTTAGAACCACTTCATTAATGAAAAAAAAAGGAAAAAAGTTATTAAAAATAAATTCTAAATAATTAAATAACATAAAATTAAAGAAATTTTTCCCCATCTTCCAGTTCAGAGATTTTATTTGACTTTTTGGATTTTAGTTTTAATTTTTGTCTTGGAAAACTCGACAGAAGAGAAAAAAAGTATATATTATTATGTATTATAACAAAGTTATTAGTTTATTGCGTGATGAAGATTCTATTATATTTCTATGCTTTAAAAAAATTCGATTATTTTCTAATTCAAAACTTTTTATTTATTATTACTGAAAAAAAACTTTATTTATTTTCTATATGGGACTTTCTTTTCAGCTTCAGAATTAATTTGCTCAAAAATTGTTCTTTAAAAATTTGTTTGTCAAATCCCAAGAGTTATAAAACAATAATGCCTGTTTTATTTATTTTAAAATATAATATATAAATTGTCAAATTTGCCGATTTTTTACATTTTTTTGATAATTAATAAATGAAAAAGGATAAATATGTTTAATTATATGGACAAAATCTATGAAACAAAAAATATTTATTCATTTTACTAGTAAAAATTTGAAAACAAAATAGTTATAAAAATAAATAATTTTAAATTAGAAACGGTAATATTTAAATTTACTAATTGACAGGAAGAATGGCCATTGAGACAGAAGGATACTTGAATGAATACCGTTATTGCCGTTATTGGGGCCGATAAATAAAAGAAATATGATAATGAGTTTACTGTTACTTTCCCTGTCATTTAACCTTCGGTTATATACTTTTTCCATATCCTATTGTCTTGATTTATATATAAACATTTAAGAAAATTTTAGGATGTAATTGCTAGTTCACAAATAAGTATTGGTATAAATACGTACAATTAATTAATATCAATATTTATTATTTATAATAAAATAATATACTCTTATTTTGTTTGTTTAGACCAGTTCCATCTGGGAAGCAATACTGTAAGCTGCTACCTGCAGATTGTTGGCTTAAAGTGATCATATATATACATCACTAATTGATTTATAAAATAAAAATTTTAAATGATATTAAAATTTACTTTGGGACAATTTTAATTTCTACTAATACAATATAATCATTCAAAACAACAATTTCTTACTCCAATCAACTCACAACAAAATTTAGTACAAGTGTTTCGTCCAATGCCACTCCACACCAAGAAAAGGGATGAAATCCATCTGATGAATCATCACAAATTCTATTCAGAAAGCGCCTAATCACCATTTAAAAGTTCACAATGAATTTCTAATTTGTTCTAAATTCTAAATCATCAAAATTATTAAAATCAGCTCTATCAAAAAACCAGAGCATCAACCAAGAACTGAACTTAAATTGAAAACCCAATTATCAAAAAATAAATATCAAGAAACTCAATACAAAAAAAACAATTATTAAAAAAAATAATTAATTAACAAAAAAGCAATGGTTGTTTATGTGAACAAATAAGAGGCACAATTTCCGAATACGGCCAAAAGACACACATGAAATCACATTGACCTTTTAAAAAAATCAATTTGTCGATACATGTCACACATATCGCCATCGCTCAATATATATAACAAATCACATCAATATATTTCAATCATTAAAAAAATTGCGAATATAGACAAAAATACAAAAAAATTCAATATGCCTATATATCGCTGACCAAAATAATATCATGTTAATTTTGATACGAGGATTTTGTGTGGTGACCAGTAAAACATTAGATTTATCTGTAAATAAATGTTTCAGTTTCATATTGTCTTTTCAATGCGCATGGATGAACTTTAGAGGCGGATTGATCGGTAAATCCATGAAACGATATACTTTTTTCTCGAAGGAGCGAATCCGGACAAAGAAAGTCATAATTAATGTTTTTTGCTGTTTTTAGACGTTTTAAGAACATCCGCTCCTAGAAAATCTACATAGATTGTTAATCAAAGGCGCCATGCATGCAGTAAAAAGATGATAGAAGGGAAATAAAGAACAGGAAAAGATTATAAAAGATTCAAAAGGAAAATAAATATAAAGACAAGAAAATAAAGTTTAAAAAAATACAGAAATTTTATTTATTTCACCCCCTTTTCACAATTAATAATTATTATTAAAAATAATAATAATTAAAATAGATCTAAAAAATTAAAAAAAATCAATAAAAAATTACAAGTAATTACTTACCAAGGAATTGGACAGTTTAGTTGGAAATTTGACGTCTACAGTCTGAATTCGTGAGGATATAAAACAGAAGACCGATTACATTTTTTCCAGAAGTAAGAAGATCTGTTAACGAATCTCAATTCCTTTTCTCAACTACAACTGATTTATTTTGTCTATAAATTTTAATCTAAATTCATATCAATATCTAGCTCTGCATAAGAAGACTTTTATCATATCAGAGTATTCCCGCTGTCATATGTGTAGACTCTACACATTATCTACACTGTAGAGAAACATTTCTATTTTCATCGTTAAATTTCGAAATAATCCAGCTATCGTTAATTTCATATCATCATAACTTTACGCATTTGGAAATTTGTTATTTACGTTATTAAGTTGTAGTTTGGTAATTGTCACTCGTTCAATTATATTCATTATTCATATGTTACATTGTTTATCCCTCATTAATCCTTTTTTTGTTAATTATTGATGCATAGTGTGTGTTATGACCCAACCAAGATTAATTTAATGTAACAATGAATTACTTTTGGTTTGGATTAAGTAATAACATTAGGTATTGTAAATCCTTTATTGTGGATATTTGTTGTACTAACCATGAATCTTTTCAATTAAGGTTTTACAGTGATGGCTCTAAATGTAATAAAAATTCCAATGAAAATTGTCTCAATGTTCTAAACAATAATTTTTCTTTGACAACATTTAATAAAACCTGTGGAATCAGTTCAATAAAGATAGGAAATTTTTTAATTATATAAAAAGTTTCATTTTTCTTACCAACAATATTTATTCACTTATAAACAATTGAAATAGGAATTTTAAAAGTTTTAAAATAAAAAAATATATAGAAAGTTGTCACAAGGTATTAACGATATTTATAAGATTGAATGTTTCAAACCATTTACAAGGAATTTCAATTAAATATAATATAATATATAAGTTATGATACTTTTATTCGTCATCAGAAAAAAAGTTAATATTAAGAAAAGTAGATTTGAAAAATATAATAGTTTTGTTGTAATTAGTTGTACGGAAATTTTTTTGTATTTTAGAGATTCATGAAAATATTATATTATTGAGATCCATAGTATCAATGTATTCATATTTTCAATGAAAAATAATATAATTTTAAAACTTGAAATTTATTAGAGTTCTCTTGTTGAAAGAGTTATGAATGTGATTATATATATTGATATATATATGTGATTATGTATATATTTATTTTCACCATAGTGAAAAACGATAAAACATCTTTTTAGTAAGAATTTATTATTTCACTTAAGTTTTACTCAAATATTTAGAAAGAAAAACAACTTTATAATTTTAAAAAAACATGAATTTAATCTTTAGAATAATTTTTACATTAAATTTACTCCATTAAAATATAAATAACAATTTTAAAGCTGTGAAAGTACATTGTAACTCAAATTATTATTTGCTTAAAGTCACAAATTTGATTTGGATTATAATGATTAACTTAATTAAATGTCGTATTTATTTTAATTATTTTAAATATTTTAATTTGAATACCAATCTATATAATAATATAATAATTTAAACAAATCTGTTTCCGAAATATTTATTCTTCTAATACTTGACAGTATATTTCCTTTATCTTATTTTATCTTTTTGATAAGAGTAGTAAATCTGTCTGCATCAATGACAGATAAATGACTTTTGATAGAAAATTCGTAGTACAAATAACAACAAAAAGAAAATCCGAATATATAATTTATTTAATACAAATAGTTTTGTAAATAGTTTTATTTAAATTATTATAATAAATAAATCATCTTTAATAAGTGTTTAAATAAAACACTTAACAAATTTGATTACTTCAATTATATTTTTTCAAAATATAATTTCTTTTTTAAGTTCTTATTCGCTATAAAAAATGTTTTATATTAAAAATTTATAATTGAATTTATTTGTTTAATTTTAATTTATAAAAAAAATAATTAATTGATCATATTTTTCAAGTCTTTTTGATTTAAATAATTAAAAAAAAGAAAATTAAAATTTTCATTCTCTTTTAATTTTTGTTTCTTTTAGTTATTTTTTACAATAAATTTCAAAATTTAATTTTGTTTTTAATTGATTTTTATTTGAGAAATACTTTCGTCAAAGTAATTACAATTGCCATTGAAAATTTCTATAATTTATAAATTGTTTAATAATTGTCTTTTTTAATTAAAGAAATCAAAATTTTTACACATTTTTCATCGTTTTATTTTATTTTTTACAAGCTTTCCAAAAACATGATTAACGTAAATGATAATTAAATGCTTTTCTATAAATTAGAGCTGGAAATTCTGAAAAGATGCTTAAGAAAAGAATATTTGATTTTATTCCCATAAATTAATGTGCGTATTTCATACGTATTCATACTTTTCTTTATAAATTTCCCAAACTGTTTTCCCAAGGGTCCAAAGATATAAATTACTGCAAATTAAAAACATATTTTATAGTCTTAGAAAAGATAAATAATAAATTTTGTCTTGACCATGTCATTCTTATGGCTAAATTCAAATATTTGTCATTATTATTGTAATTCAATTATTTTTTATTTATATTTGTTTATTAACAAAAGTTTAAGAAATTACCTTTTATTATTTTTATCGATAATTTATGAGTATTTTTATAAGGATTTCACAGTACACTTTCAGGTTAATGTAATAAAAGCCTGTAGATTTACACGAAATTTAATAAATTTGAATGATCGCAGATGAAGGGCAAAGTAAAGCTCTTTTAAAATTAAATTAAATATAAAGTAAATATTTGAAAATATTGTTGGAATGAAAAAATAAATTTAAATACCATATTGTAAGTAGGGTTGTCAGTTGGAACTTCGAAGAATACCGGACAAAATTTAAAAATAAAACAACAAAATTTTATTTTCCATATATTTTTATTTATTATTTTTGGTTCTTTATATATTTTTCATTCTGCGATGTAGCTTTTAGCAGTTTTTTATTTTTAGAAAATATTTCTCTTATATTTTGGCATGTATAAGGAATATTAAAGAAGATACAAAGTTCACTTTTAAGTAAATTAAACGACATTCGATTACGTTCGTTGGTCCATAGATTTCCCATCACACTAAAAATCCTTAATATTTAATTTATCCCTTTATCACCAGCAGAAAACTTTGAATTAATACTTTAATATTTTGTATTTCGTATTAAACCAAAATAAATTTTTCCATAGCCCTCTACGATAAAAAAATTACCATTTAGGAATGTTTATTTGTCCTTCAAAACTTTGAGCGACCAAAAAATAAAAAAATACGTATACCTCATATTTGAAGATTGTGGAAATAAGCTTCGGGAGAAATACCTTCAAATGTAAGTCCGGTTTTTATAATTTTTTTATACTGAACAACCAGTTGAATTAACGGACTGTCCGGTTCAAAACCGGACATCTGGCAACCTTAATTGTAAGGATAATCACATATTTATATATAATAAAATATCATCTAATATATATACATTTTATTTTATTTATTATTTTTAATGATTTTTTATTTAAATGAATTCTTTAGTTAAATCGTTTTAACGGTCAAACGAATCGAGATTTGTTCGTCATCCTGGTCATCTTTCATTTGTACAAAATCAAATCAATCATAATTTAAGAACCTAACTTCAAAATGTGACTATATTAATTATCTGGTTAAAGTCATAAACGATATTATTTTCCTTGATCAATAAATCTCAGATAATTCGTATTACTTCCGCAAAATTGCCAAGGAAAATCGTGATTTTATTTACATTAGTCTTCCCTATACAACTCTGTTTTTATTAAGAATATGATTCATAAACTTTTTTTCTCCTTCCGTTTCTTATTGTTGATAATTACAAATATATATTATATATAAATGTGTGTGTGTTTCGCGATAAATTTTAATTTAAATAATTTTAAAAAAATAAATGCTAAATGAGAGGATGAATTCGGAAATCTCTGACATCAATGATAATACAGGCGTATCAAAAAAACTGAAAATGACCCCCATCTCTCAATTGAAAACAAAGTCAAATTTAACTTCTTTCACTAGTCAAAACAATGAATCGGTAATTACAGAATCTAAAAAATTTGACAAAAAACAGAATGAAAATCCTTTATGACTTATTAACAAAATCGAAAACTCAAAAATTTTAATTGTCATCGAAACATGAAATTGATCGAATTGATTTGGAAAAAAAAACTGTTAATTAAATATCGATAGAAATTGTGAATTTTTTATAAATATATTACTTTTTGATTTAAAAAAAACAATGTTAATACCGGTAGTTTCTGATTGACCGTTGTGAGAATTCGAATGGTAAAAAACTGTATTTTTTATTTTTTGTGACAAAATTTTCATTGTTGTTTTACCGAATTAATGTTATTTTAATTTTTGGCGCGAACTTTATTTTGTTTTTGAAATAATCGAAAGTCGCCATTGAAAAAATGTATTTTCAAATTATCAATTAAAATTTCAGCGTTATTTTTATTATTTTTCTTTCAAAATTTGATATTTTTGGTATATTTGTGTTTTGATATCGTTCTTCAAGCAGCATGAACGTCCTCGGAATCGATATCGGTACGAAATCTGTAAAGGTTATTTTAAGCAATGCTAAAGATAAAACAATACTGAACTCTTCGATAAAAGACACTAATTCCACGATTATTAATCAAAATCAATTTTATCCCGAGCAAAATGTTGACAAAATATTTGAAGCGATTCGAGAGATATTAAATGAAATGAAGGGTGACGGTTTGAATAATGTGAGACATATTGGAATATCAAGACAAATGCACGGTGTTTTGTTTTGGAATGACGACAAGGACGAATCGGGCTACAATCGGTACTAGAATTTGATTACCTGGATGGATCAGAGATGTAATGCCGATGGTTTCATTGAGTCTCTACAGAAAATGCCGTTATATTTGGTAATAAAAATGCTCGTTAACGGACAAAATTTGAATGAGGGCACAGAGATTGGATCTCAGATCGTAGATGGACAATGTGAGATGATTTTTTATTTGTCCCCCGACCTGACGCTCGCTCCGCGCCGCTGGCGTGCCGCAGCCTCAAAACCGCTGAGCCCGCTGTTGCATTACAAATATGTGTAATGAAAAGAAAAATTTGGTGTAATTTCCATTTCCATTAACTTTATTGAATAATTAGATAAAAAGATGATTAATGTTTTTATTCAGATTGTCATGAATATAATTAATTGTCAAATCATTCAGCGAAAATAATTATTTTTCTGACATAGTCTAAATGAGTGTAGCTGAAATCGTAACATGGAATTTTTTGTACAAATACTGATTTCCCTGTTTGATCTTTTACTAAACATTTGCCGGGTCAACTCGCAATGTAAGTGGTTTAGGTGCCGCTAGTTTTCGAATTGTCCTGAATACTTAGGCATTGAATATTAACATATTATTTCGACATATGATGTCGCATCATTCTCTGTTGTTGGCAATTTTCAATCAATGAATTGACTTCTTTTTCAAAGTTGTACGATGAAGAACTATAGTTGAAGTTGTCTTTAAATAATTGTACATTCGAATCGTTAGAGTAGAAAAGGTGAATTGAAATATTATTTGGATTTTTGCGATAACGTGCATCTATAAATTACACAAAGCTTGAAATCACTGCACTTTAATCAGCATTATCAAAACTCTCAACACCGAAACGGCAAATATCTCGACACCGTTTTAAAAATCCGAATAACTACAATGTTATGGCTGTTGGTAGATGAGATTTCGATATTTTACGCTGTATTTCATTCTCATCGTCGCGTGGGTCACGATTGTTATTGTTGTGAAACATAAATTCCAGGTATTAAAAGCGATAAAATTGATGTAATCCGCATATTGTGATTGAATTTGCAAAGAAAGTACAAATAAATCCACTCATCTGATTATTTCATTTATGTTATGGAACGAAATCGAAAATGATAATTATTTATTTTCATATATACACTAAATATATATATATATATATATAGTAGCCATTAGACTTCGTTAAAAAAGTGGAACTAGGTAGCTTTTTCATATTGTTTTGGCATTTTTATATTGAGATTGTTCTGACCTTGATTTTGATTTTTATTTTTGTCTGAATAGCTTGGAGGCGAGATTTGAAGTTTGTTTCTGTAATGTAATGAAAAGAGAAATTGGGTGTAATTTCCTTTTCCATTAACTTTCTTGAATAACTAGATAAAGAGATGAGTAATGTTTATTAGTGAGCCTCCCATCTCTTTCGAATGGTATTGTGCCTCTAGGCTCTTTAAAAGGTCCCCCAAACATAAGAATCACTAGCAGCCCCTCGATAAGCCTCCTACGGAGTCAGATAGTTTCGATCTTTGAGATCTTTTCGGTATTCCTGTGAGAAATGATCCCCCCATGGGTTGTATACCGATGGTTCTGCGTACCTTTGGCTGTATTCGTGGACTTCGTACAGCCGTTTCGAATACAATATTGAACAAGTGCAGCTCTAAAACACAACCAAGACGCACATCTTTATCCATGTTGAAGGTTTCATCCACTATAGAACATTCAAATCCCTCATGGAAAGCTTTGATGATCTCTAATATTCTCCCCCTCTTCCCAGGTCTCTTTAAACAGCTCCAGAGAGACTCCCGTGGAACACTGTCGGATGCTTTCTCCAAGTCGATAAAGATGACATACATATTAATGTCCTTCTTTTGCACTTCATCCTGCAATTTTCTCAAGATACTTATAGCGCACTGAGTTCCTCTTGCAGGTCAGAATCTATACTACCACTCATCCAGTATCGCTTCGGTGATCAGAGTGATTCAATTTGCGATGATTCTGGCTAGTATCTTTTCTCCTACATCTAAAAGAAAAATGTTTCGGTAGTTATTTGAATCTTTTCGAGAGCCTTTCCCTTTGAAGAGAACTTTTCGATTTTAGATAACTTTAGATAAAAACCTAAATGAGTCTAAAAATAGTAATAATGAAAATCTTAATAATACGATTCATCATACCATTTCCCCTAATACAAATTATAACCTAATTGAATCAAGGTGTATATTATGGATTCCTTATTCAGAGGGCTTTAAACATTTAAATTCATCAATTTTGAAAAATCTAATTCTAAATACCATGAATCTTAAAATTATTTCACAATCATATAAAATTCGTGATATGTTAAGCAATAAATCTCAATTTCCACTTGGTTTGTGCTTATATCTCGTTTATAAATATACATGTAATGGGTGTAACACCACATACCTTGGAGAGACATCTTGTCATCTCTGCAAATGAATCAAATAGCAAAGTCGATTGGATAATGGGAGCAATAATGCTGAACATAATTTAAATTGTAAAAAGAAAATCGAAGAAAATAATTTTCAAATTCTATGTAAAAATTTTAAAAAAAATTACTGGGAGAATTAAGTGTGAGGCCTTATTAATAAGATACATGGATCAAAAAATTAATATTCAAGCTTCACACTCAACTTCTCTCTAAAACATTTTCAAGTAGAGCGTAATGCATAATTGATTCCATATTCATC
>MQRK01232958.1:0-34368 GCA_001938485.1 Girardia tigrina | reverse complement strand
CGTATAGACATTTGCGATTCCCTTTTGAAGCGAGAACAAAGTGATCCATTTTTGAAGCGCTTGATTACGGGTGACGAAAAATGGATTGTTTACAACAATGTGGAACGCCGCCGATCATGGACAAAACGTGGAGCCTGTCAAAACGATCCCAAAAGCAGAAATTCACCAAAAGAAGGTTATGCTTTCCGTCTGGTGGGATTTTAAAGGAATTTTGTTTTTTGAACTCCTTCCGAGGAATGAAACCATAAATTCAGACATATATTGTGGTCAGCTGGAGAAATTGGCTTATTCAATTAAACAGGAACATCCAAAAGCACAATTATGTTTCGTTTTTTGGGGCATATTTTTTAACCTAAAAATAATATTTAATCTTGGTCTGAAATAAGTATCAAAATTTCCCCAAATTTATTAAATTCTAGTAATAGGCAAAGCAAAAAAAGTGTTTTGGTGGGTTGGACCCAAAATCCATAAAAATAAATTATGGACTCTCACCAAAGGCATGGATGACATAAAAAGTTTTTGAAAAATGGTTAATTAAAATTAATAATGAGATGGAAGTGGAGAAAAGGAATATTTTAATTATTTTAGATAATGCACCATCCCATCCGAATATCCAACTTGCGGCAATAGAGTTTTTATATTTGCCAAAAAACATAACTTCCATAACACAGCCATTGGATATGGGTTTTATAAAGGCATTCAAAGATCATTACAATAATTCTCTAGTTGATTTTTGGACACTGAAGAAGATGATTTATATAATGATCTATTTAAAAAAATTAATATTAAAAATGCTATTGTTTTTACTTCTATTGTCTGGGAGTTAATATCCAAAGAATCGATTTTTAATTGTTTCAAAAAGGCTTTTTCCAAAAAAGAAGAAACCAACCAAAATACTAAAATTCATATGCTTGAGGAAGATATAGAGAACGTTATTGTTGAGGTTTATGAGGAAAATTTATCAGAACCGCTGGAGGATACCGGAACAGCTAAAATTTGTGAAAAAGTTCGTTATGATAAACTAAAGCTGGGATGGGAAAAATTTAAAGAATTGGAAAATGTAATTGATGTTCAAAAAGAATACATCAAGTTTAGAATGCAATTTAATAATTTTTTAAGGAAGGAATTTAAATTTGGGAAAACAATAACTGATTATTTTAAAAAATTGGAATAAATATTAGTTAGTTTTTCGATGTTTTTTAATTTTTTGGGTGTTTTTTGGTTTTTGGGGAATTCTTGGTTTTTGGGGCAAAATTTGATATTTTTTGCCCCAAAATCGAAGGAGGACTGTATATACTTTTCGATATTCGATGTAGAATTCATTTTTATAAATGCAAATTAATAATTTTATTTAAAACAAATTTAAAAGATTTTCAATAATCGATTCCGACATTTATCTTAATTTTTAGATTTTGATTAAATTTTAAAAAAAACTGCAAAACTTTAAATTAATATTTAATTCAATTTTAATCTAATAATAATTACTTTCAATTTTTATTTATTTCAATTATATTACGAAACTTGATTTGAATTTTTACTGAAAATACTTTTTAAAAATATTTTTAAATTATGTTTTAAAATTTTAATAGTTTTTGAATTATTAAAATTTGTCAGCAAAAAGAAAACGAACTAATTCATCATATAAAATACTTTGTCAACCGTTTCGAACTAGTTACAATGCTATTCAAAATACACTCTATTTAAATTATCTTCTTTCTTTTGACTTTAGCTGTTGGGCCGTGGGTGCACCCAATTATAAACAAGCCTTCGCTACATCTTTCTATTTGTAGCTTCTTTTCTCAGACATTCCATACTCAGTCCAGTCCATTCTTTTAAATCGTCCATCCATTACCTCTTTGGTCTTCCTCTTGATCTTTCTCCTTCCACTCTTCCCTCAATCATAACCTTTGCTAATACTTGTTTTCTTATTTGATGACCGTAGAATTTCAGCTTCTTTCTCTTGATGATCTCTTCTATTGATTCCGGTCTTTTACCTAGTATTTTTGTCACTCTCCTCCAAACAAAAACATTTGTCTTCTTTTCTTTCCACGTGATCTTCAGCATTCTCCTGTAGCACTTCATTTCAAACGCTTTAAGCCTATCCATACCCTTCTGATTTATTGTCCAACTCTCACGTCCATAGAGGAGTGTTGCCCAGACAACAGCCTTAGTGATCCTTAATCTGCTCTTGAGTTGGATTTCTTTGAGGTTAAAAACTGTGCTAAGCTTTATCATAGCGCTTGTTGATATACCAATCCGGCTTCTGATTTCTTCTTTGCTTTCCCCATTCTCTGTGATAGTATAGCCTAAATATTTGAAACTCTTTACTTGTTCCAGCTTCTACCCTTCAATGAAAATCTCCAGTTTAACCTCGTTGTTATGGTTTCCTGAAACCATTACTTTGCTTTTTTGTCAGTTGATTTCCATTCCGAAATTGTTTGACGCTTTGTGTAATCTGTTCGTGAGTTCTTGAATCTCTGCCTCATCTTTGCCGATTAGGTCTATGTCATCAGAAAATCGTAGGTTGGTTATTCTTGTTCCTCCGCAGCTTATTCCAACATCGTCTAGATCTTCTATTGCTTCCATAACAATTCTCTCAAGAAAAAGGTTAAACAGTGTTGGTGAAAGAATGTAACCTTGTCTTACTCCTGATGATTTAAACCAGTCGCTAAATTGCTCACTTGTCAACACTTTTGTATTGGCATCTTCGTAAAGGCTCTTAATAATATTCGTCATATGTTTAAATTCGTCATATATTTAAATTATAAGTAGTTTATATTACTTTAAAAAGTCAACATAAAAAATAATAAATATTAATAATATTAATAAATGTAATAGTAATTTCCCTTTTACAACAGATTACAAAAAATTCTCGTCGCCAAATAGAGTTCTGACAATATAAAGAATTGATATAAAATATTTGTTTGATTTACTAGATAAAATTTGTATTATTTTAGAATAAATATTTATGATTTAGATACCATTTTTAAGTTTTAGTTTTTTGAAAATTAAACAGAATTTAATTGTTAAGATGAATGTCGGCGAATCGATTTTTAAAAGAAAATTGAAAATTTGTTTGAAATTGTTTGAAACAAAAATTATTAATTATGTGCGTATTAAAATTTTTACAATTGTGAATATTAATTCAAATATCGAAAATGATATAAACACAACTAAAAGATTTTAATGGATCAAAGAATTTAATATAAATTATTTTTCTTGTGTACATAGAAACGTGTAAATTATTGTAAAATTATTAATTTTAAAGTTTTCTGTTCAGAATTGCTTAAATAAATAAATATTGATCAGCCAAAATTAATTACATTAAGAAATGTTTATGTTTTCAAAAGGGTTTCAATTTGTATTTAAATACTTTTTTTCCTTTTTTAGATTTTTTTATATTAATGTCAATTAGTAAATTTTAGTCAAAGATAGAAACGGATAAAATTTAATATTTAAATAATTAATCAATCTGAAAACAGTACAAAAACGGAAATAATTACTGGGTCATCAAAAATAGGACAATGAGTTAATTATATAAAGTTAATTAAGTCAAACATAATTTTATTTTATTATATTTTCTTCGACAAACTTTATTTACTCTTCTCTTTATTTTTTGAGTTTTCACCTTGATGAATGTTGATTGGACAAGTACTTTAATATAAAAAAATAAACATAATGTCCAATGAAAAATAAATTATTTCAGTAAACTTTTAATTCATTTAATGAAATTAATGTATTGTTTAATGAAATATTTAACTTAAAAATAATTATTTATTGTTGACTTTAAATGTTAATTTAGGATTCTCATCCTTTTTTTTACATTTAATCCTTTAATCAAGTTAAATCTCATCAATTATCAACTTGCTTAAAGGCGATATACAAAGTAAAAGTTAGATTTACATAATGACAATCTTTTATTATTTAATATCTTTTATTACTTAATATTGGGTTAATGAGAGAGTTAAATATTACGGGAGTTAAATATTATTAGTTAAATATATAAATATATTTTAACAAAAAATAAGGTCAAAAAAGAGATTGAATCAGTAAAACAGGAAAGGAAATTCACATGAAAATGAACAAAAGAAATAGAAAAAAATACTTCATAATTTAGAGTTATAATTCCGTCGAATTGAGATTAAAAATCGATCTTAATTGTTTTTATGAGTTAGTTTAAATTGCATTTCGTCAAAATAGTTTATTAATTTAAAATTATTATTTTTAATTTAAAAGTTTTAAAAAAAGTAAATAAATACAAATGTTTTAAAATTAAAAATTATATAATAAAGAAAACCATCAAAAATTAAATACTTATTTAAAAATTTAAAATGTTTACAGTCATAACAATTGAAAAATTTTAATAAAAGTTTTGAAATAAGAATTTTAAAACAAATAATAAACAGATTGAACTTTATAATATTTTAACAAATAATTTTATAAATAAACGGCTTATAGTAAATTTTAAATTAAAGGATAAAATTTTATAAAAATTTTTTTAGTTATAATTAAAAAATTATTTTTATAGATTTAAAGTTTTAAAATTTATTAAACTTAATAGATTGATTTTGACGAAATAATTAAATTAAAAAGAAATTAGTTTAATTATGTGAATTATTTTCATTAATAAATTTTTGTGTTACATTATGAATCTTGATTCTAGTGTTAATGAAAGTGGCATAAACGCTACTTACATTTTTAAATCGTTGTTCATTATAACAAAAATCGCATGTATCTTGTATTAAGAACATTTAAACAACTCTCATTTGAATCTTTATTGCAATTACATTTAGAGTCATTACAACTCACAGAAAGTATTACATCGTTCTAATTGGTTTTCTTATTTCTATTTTTAATCACGATTATTCGAACAATTTTTCTCAGTTATTTTTTAAAATATTTAACCTCTAAAGAATATTAATTAAAAAACAATATTTTTTACCATTTCTCAATAAATCCCAAAATAATAAAAATGTCATCAAATTATTAAAAATGCATTTAATTTAAATTTTACTAAAAATTATTAAACTTAATTTTAATTGTGAAATTAAAAATATGAACTTATAAAATGATTATTTTAATTATGTTCGAATAGTCAATCCTATAAATTTAATAAAAATACCAATTTCCATCTGGGTGGGAGAATCACCATTCTAAATTCAACGTACCTAAATCAACATACAGCATCCATACATTTACATCCATAATTTGTGAACATTCATAGTTGAAAAATTTTAAAACATAAAATGAACAAATAAATGTTTACAAAAAGTATAATTAATTGTCAATAATGTCCGGAGAAATTATTATTATTATTACTAGTTATATAATGGAGCAAATATTATTTCTTTGCTCTAATTGTAATAACACAAAAGAAATAATTTCTGTTTTCATAATGTATTATTTCAATGATATTTTGATAAGAAATCTATTTTAATAAAATAAGTCTTCGTGAATATTATTATATATACTTTATTAACTATTTTAAGAAACAAAGATAAACGTTTCTTAAAATTTTCGTACAAAGAATATAATATTTGATTATAATCAAATTGGAGGTTTGAAATTATATTCAATAAAGTTTGATATAATGTTTTATATAAATATTTATCATTTTATTAACTATTTTATGACAGAAATTTTTTTTAACTTTTACAAATTTGTTATAAGAAGATATTTTCGCCGACGAACATTTATTTTATTATTTATTAATTACTTAATTATAAATTTTTATCTGAGAATATTCAATTAAAATAAGGAACTTTAATGTTAAAAAACACATTTAATAATTAAAAACAACAATAAATATTTTGCACGATATTCTAAGTTCAATGTCTTTTGAATCTTAATTTTTCAGTGGAAGATTAAAGTAATTTACAACGGAAGAATCGTTTACTTTTAAGAGTTTTTAAAATAATATCATAGAAATTAAATAAAAGAAATTTTTTTAAATTATTTTAAAATTAAGATTAATTAAATTAATTTTACGACTCTTAACTTTCCTGAATGAAAATTTTCGATTTTTCTAAAATTCTTTTCTATTTTTTTAAATATATTTGAAATTTTAATTAAATACATTTCATACAAATTGATAATTGATATTTATATTTATTTGCATTTGTAAGTACACTTTCATTATTATCAAATTCAGAACTCATAATTTAACACTACAATTTATTAATATAACAACAATTCACATTTTAGGGTGAAACAAAAGTCTTCGTATTTTTTATTAAAAATTTAAACATAATTTTACAACAAATAAAAAACATTTAAGTTTCAAAGTAAAGGCCATTTGAATCTATAGCTTGAACCCATCTATGGGCAAGTTGTGCGATCCCGCTGCGGTACCATCCTTGTTCTTAGAAGTGAAGAACTGGTGACACCCGTTTTCGACCTCGACCAGATTATTGAAGCTGCGACCAAGAAGAAAGTGTACCATAGAGCGGTAAAGGTGATAGTCGGATGACGCAAGATCCGGACCATACGCTGGGTGTAGAAGAAGTTCAAAGGCGTCGAGATTTTTGATTTTTTCCTTTGTTTGTTTGGCGGTGTGCGGTTTTGCATTAACCTGTTGTAAAAGAACTCGCTTTCGATTGATCAAAGCGGGGTATTTCTCGCCAATTGCCGCATACATTCGATTAAGTTGGGCGAAGTAAAGGTCAGTGTCGATGGTACGGCCATTTTGAACCAGCTCGAAGTGAATTACGCTTTCTTAATTCCACCAAACACACAAAAGAGCCTTATTGAGAAACGATCTCGTTTCGCTCCCGGTTTTGCCATTTTTCTGGGGTCCAACCATTGATATTGTTGGTCTAGATTACTAATTTACAATTTACAATTCGACGGATGAAACGGTCAGCGCGCGGATTTTCAAGCAATTTTTGACAAGTTTCTAAACACTATTCGACTTGAATTTGTGTAAATTCATGAGGCATTTCTCGACATCGTCTATTGACCTTGCCAAGAGCGTGAAGGTGTCGTACAATGATTTTTTGAGGAATATCAAGTTCGGCCGACAATCTGCGAGTGCTTATTGACGGATTTGTCTCGACGGCTTCCCGAATTGCTCCGGAATCTACGGTGATAGGTCGGTCTGAACGTACATTGTCTCCGAGGTCAATGTCGCCTTCGTTGAATCTTTTGAACCAATTTTGTGCAGTACGATTTGAGACCACATTATCGCCTTCAACTTTGCATATCTTCTTTGTTGCTGCAGTTGCGTTTAAGCCCTGTTTCAAGTAATGGTGTAAAAAACATAAATTTCAAAATTTTCCATGATTTTTCTAAAAGACCATAAAAATTATATTAACGACTAATTAGAAATTTTAGTATATATTGTGATAGAGCAGTTCAAGAGCTTTAAAAACATATAATACATGTATATAAAATATCTTTATTTGGTAATAAGAAACAATTGAACAAAAAGACGTAGAAAATACGAAAAGAATTTTGGTTCACCCTAATATTTAAACAAATTTTTCTGTTAATTCAATTATCCTGCCACAATTAATCTATTAAATTCTTTTCATATCAATTTTTAAAATCTTGCAAAATTAAAACTTTAAATATATTAAATAATTTTCAAATTAAAACTAAAAATTTATTTTAAAATTTATTTAAAATTGTTTCATAACTTATATTAAAATATATAAATTGTTATGACTGTAAAAACATTTTTATTTATAAATAAGTATTTAATATGTAATTGTTTTCTTATCATTTTTAATTTTAAGATATTTAATAAATACATTAAAAAATATATTTTTTATTTTGAAATAATTATTTAATTTTTAATGATTTTCTTTTATTATATCATTTCGCAAATTTAAATGCATCGGGCATCAGAAAATGATATCCTTTGAATTTGTCCCCCACGGCAGACGAAACCATGCTAAATAAGTTATTCTTTTTAGGTTGTCTTAAACGAAAGATTTGCAGTGTTAAAATATTCTGGGGAGATACCCTCTTTGATGATACGTTAAGAGATAACTCACAGACAATAGATTATGATTTTCGTGTTTTGGGAGAGAGAGAGCATCTTTCATCTGGAATTTGTGAAAAAACGACCCAAATTATTCTGTATATAATAGTTAGCTCATTGATTCTATTATTCAAAAAACAGAAGCCACCATACTTAGAATCTAGGCTTTGTAAGGCAAGTGAAAGACTTCTTTTCTTACCCAAGATTCTCAATTAGACGAAGAGTGAGCCCGTTCAAATAATGATTTAGATGTAATAGCTTCTCTCTATTTGACAATTCTACTATATTGATACATTACAGAAAAGTAACGTTACCATTAAACACGGAAACCCTTATTTCCGTAAATTAAAGCGATCCAATGATTAAACAGATATAGTAGTATATTTTTCCAAGAAATAGTTGAATGAAGTACAAATCACACAAACTTTAAAGTCGCATAAAATAATTTGCATTTAAAAAAGACCTTACAGTACAAATGATAATACTTAGTTTCATAATAAACATTTATTCCTTTTACCCCACACACACATACATACACACACACACACATATATATATATATATATATATATATTATTGAGTCTTGTGAACGCAAGTTTAGTATTTCGAAAATATAATTTGATTAAAGCTTTTTTTATACAACTATTGTACATGTTTCGATGTTTACATACATCATCATCAGCAATTTTCGGATGTTTAGTATATGAATATTGAATTATTTGAATAATACAATTTTAATAAATATATTTACTTTAAAAGGTAACCAAAAAATTAAGTATTATTATTTATCAAAGTATTATTGGGTAATAATGGCAAAAAGAATATTTTAATTAAACATTTTAAGTATTGAAGTAACCTTACTTTGCCCATTCTGAATGTTAATTGATGTTAATTTACCACAGAATTGGCAGTAGATAATAAACTTCCCTTTCTGGACATTCTTGTCACTAGGATGAATGGAGGCTATAAAACTGAATTATTCAGAAAGGCAACAGATGCATGTCTTTACACAACACAACATAGTTTTTGTGAAGAAAAATATAGAGAGGGTTTGATAAAAAAGCTTGTTCCAAGAGTTTGGAATTTGTCGTCCAGTTTTGAAATTGCAAATCAGGGTTCAAATATTCTTAGAAGGCGCTTGAGGGACAATATGTATACAAACAAGCAAATAGAACACAACATTAGGGTAACATTAGTCAAATTATGTACAGATGCACGAGTTAAAAAACAATTAAAACAAGAAAATACTTAAGAATACAAACAAATCATTAAAATTCCATATTCTGAAGGATTTAGAGCGTTTAAGAAGAGTATTTGTAGAACAATAAGTAGTGCTAAAGTAGTCTCTGTCACATCCAACGTTCAAAGTTTCCTCTCAAACAAATCATAAACAGTTTGTGATTTGCAAGCTAATGTGGTATATAAATTTAATTTTCACGGGTGTCAAAACTCGTACATCGGAAAGATATTGGGATACAATGTCGCTCGCCTCCCCGTGGTGTATCCTGGGAACTAGAAAGAGGGTCTCCTCTATTTCTAGAAATAGTAGGCTTGATCTAGGCTAAATGAGTAGACGGATCGACGGGGCTAGCAACCCTATCCTTCGCTAAGACATAGCTTTTAAAACTCAAATAAGGGGTCTGGAAGGACTCGAAGTCATTAAGCTCCGGAGAGGGGGATCCCTCGTTAAGGATTCCACTTGCAGTGGACTGAGGGTTGGAACTTGGAATGTTCAAGGCTTAATCGATGAGAAGATACTAAACAGCGTCAGTATCTTCGAAAAACTGAAAATTGATATGTTTATACTCACAAAGACGCACTGGATCGGAACCGACTTTGCCTCTTTCGGAGATTGGAGGATCCATCATAGTGGCAGCACGAGTAGCATAAAGGAAAAAGGCGTAGCCATGATGGGGATTCAATGAATATCGAATTCGAAGCGATCAGTGAGAGAGTGTTCCTCTGTCATATACCCCAAAGGTCGATCACAGTGGTGGGGGTATACGTTCCGACTGCAGCGGACACTCAAGTGAGGAAAAGGAAGAGTTCTTCGCATTACTGCAAGAACATGTCAAAAGGGCGACGACTGAGGCTGGAAAGAGAAAACACGAACTGATAGTTGGAGGCGACTTCAACTGTCGACTTAATCGGACGGAGGAAAACGGAAAAACTGTCGGGTGTTACTCTAGTTCAACAGTAACATCAGAAAACGGAGATATTTTTAATAGATCTTGCTGACGCGTGCAACTTACGAGTAGAGAACACCTTCTACAAACATAAGTTTGCGCAGAGAACTAGCTGGACACACCCGGCAACGAGAAAAAGACTACTACTGGACTTATTCCTGTCGCAAAAGAACAGATGAAACAGGATAAGCAATATCAAAAGCTACCCAAATTTTGACTGCGGCTCTGATCACGACTTAGTCGTCTAACGATATGGATAACTAACAACAATAATGTACTCAAGTTGGCGAATGATAGAAGAAAGAAATAAAAAGAAAAAATTGACAGATTCTCCTTGCAGAACAGCAAAGTGCCCATCAGTAGTGACATAGGACAGGCTTGTCCGAATGTCGTGAGCTGGGATGATGTGGAGAAGGTCATTTTGAAGACCTCAGAAAGATACAGAAAGTCCCGCTCAATCAGAGGTGGCTACACGGACACCTAGAAGAGCTGAAACTACTACTGCAGGAGAAATGGAAGCGAAGGAAACAATACATTCAGAATAGATGTGAAAGAACATATTCGACGTGGAAGGCTGCAAGACTGAACACCTTGCGGCATCTCAGGAAATGGAAAAGAGAAAGGATTGAGGGAATTGGACAAAAAATAGAAGGAATTCTGAACAGAGAATGTATGGGCAAGACTTTTGAGTTATACACGGAGCTCAGAGTCCTCTGCAATAGTGAAACGAAGGAATCCTTTCTCTGTACTGTACAAAGCAGTGTGAAGGAAGAAGTGTTAGCAGAGCACTTCTCACATCTATTCAGAAAAAGCGAAAGAGACTATCTCGTGGAAATTGAACAGAGCCAAGCACTCGAAATAGACCACTCACCGGACGTAGAAGAAGAAGGTACCGCTATTGGACAACTAAAGAACGGTACAGCTGCTGGAAACAACTGTATCATTCCAAATCTATATAAATGGGGCGGTCTCCAGTTGACTGAGAAGATACAGTAATGTTTCGTAGACATATGGGAGGAAAGAGCAGAAATCCCAGAGGCTTGGAAAACGGCGAAAGTCGTGATCCTATACAAAGGAAAGGGTTCCAAGAAGGAATTCAATAATTATAGAGGCATATTCCTACTTGATGTAGGAGGAAATATCATGTCCCGAATCATTGCAAATAGATTACTGCCACATTTCAAAAGGATACTGGACGACTGGCAATTTGGTTTCAGACTAAACAGAAGCACAGCGCACGCGATTGGTATCTTATGAAAGATACAAGAAGGGACCAGATACCGGAACATAAACGTATTTGCTATTTTTATCGACCTTGAAAAGGCATTTAACAGCGTACCCAGAAAAGTTCTCTGGGATTGCCTTCAATACAGAATCGGATGCTAAGTATCATCATGAAATTTCATGAAGGTTTCACGGGAAGCATTGGAGAAGAGCTGACCGTGAACAGACTTGCTTATGCAGACGACCTGTGCTTACTGGACGAAGACTATGGAAATATCGAACGGAATCTCACGTGTCTCAACACTGTGTTCTTGAATATGGGGTTCAAAATCAACATTGGGAAAACAAAGATCCTGAATCTCAATGGAGCAAAGTACATTACGGCAAGAGCTGAATGCCGGAATAGAATGAGTGGACGAATTCTGCTACCTGGGATCGATAATTGAAAGTGGAGAAAGCTCAGGTACGGACATCGAAACCAGAATTCAGAAAGGAGCAGCAAAATTACGGACGATCAGACCAGTGTTGAAGAACAACAAATTGTCTCTCCGAAATAAGAAGAACATAATTAGCAGCTGTGTATTCCCGGTGGTTTACTACAGCTGTGAAAATTGGAGGACAAATGAAGTACACGTGAAAAAGCTAAAAGCATTTCACAATCTATGTACTCGTCGAACTTTGGGGATTTCGAAAGCCGAAAGGACCAGGATGGATGACATATCAATTGGACTGCAAAGCCCAATGGATATCATCACGCGGAGAAAAATCGTACACAATACCAAGGTCGATTAAGGAGAATGCCCGGAGAACGTCAAGCAGATCAGTGGATGCGAACTCATCCGAGGAAAGAAGATCAGCGTCGGAGAAAGCAACATCTGATAGAATGTCTCAGAGTAGATGCTCACTGGCTCTTTGGAGCCGAGTACAGTTTCGGTGAATTTAAAAGAGACGTTCTGCAGGAAAACTTACTGGAGATGGATGGAAAGATCAAGAAAGTATTTCGACTGAAGAGAATCTAAAGACGCGGGGACGAGCAAACACTAAGACTGGTGCTATCTCGTCTGAAAGAACATAGCTGCCCGATGGATGCCTGTTACAAACAATATGCGGAAGTGAAGGAGTTAAACAGGCATCTCAGAAGAGATCAAGAAGGAGTAGAGTCAATCCCGCGGAAGAAGAGAGGGAAGAAAGCCCAGCCACGTCAGAAGAAAGGAAAATATCAATGTCAACACTGTCCGAGGGAATACAAGACCGCTGATTTCCTAAGGATTCATATTCAGAAGAATCATCAAGAGACGCTTGATAATAATAATAATAGCGTGAAATTGCGTTAAATAAATTTAAACAAATTAATTTCTTTTTTATATTTCTATATTTAATATTAACCCTAACTTATTTATTAGGTTAGTTATTAGTAAAATTTTTGATTTAAATTTTTGAACAAACTGTTGCGATTCATTGGTAAAATGTTCAATTTGAAATATGAATTGTTGCGATTCATTGATAAAATGTTCAATTTGACCGGAAAATGGTATATATTAATAGATATTATTTAATATTTAATCTGATAATCACTAATAATTGCGTAATAGATGAGTAATCATTAATTAATTAATTAATCATTTCGTTGATTAATCATTCGAATAAAATCAATAAAGGTATTGAAAGAGTTTTGTTCCTGTTAATTTAAAGTTTTTTATATTTGATAATCGAGTGATGGAAATGCATTTTAAAAATACTTATAATATTTGTACTTCTAAATGCAAATAACTACAATGCTTTGTGTTATTAGAATCTCTCTTGACGAATATATATGTGTTTGTTGGTGTCTTCTTTTATGTGATTAATGAATGACTTCAAACTCGAAAAGTAAGTTTTACTCAATTCCATAGTTTTGATCATTGAAGAAGAGCAAAATCTACACAAAGTCAAATGTCCCGTTTTTCTTTCAATTTCTTCAGGGTGTTGGAGACCAAAAATAATGTTAGACAATTCTTTTTCATATTTCATGCACAATATACCACTCTTGTAGGCCCTTTTTAACCAAAGAAATTAGCCGTTTTTTTGTCATAATGGACAAAATAATATTTAAGGTGAGCGTTATTTACTTAAATAATTATTTCTATGAAGATAAAAAACGATGTAATATAATTCAATATTATTAAGGATCATTTGTAGTCTATTGATGGTATATCGGTTTTAGTTATAAATTCATTAGTTTTATGTTTTCTTGAGAGACTTTTATTACTTATATGAGCGCTAAGGGTGATGGTGTCCCGTTTTCGTTATGAAGCATTACAAAAACAGGATGGGTCCCTCTGGAGTAACATATCGCACTTTCTGAATATTCATATTCTATATTTAATATATTCTATATTCTATTCTTTTATACCTACAGGGAATCACATTTTAACACACAAATCATTACTAGGGGAGGGTATAAAATAATTTTGCGTGAAATTATAAATGAATGCCCGCTAATATCTTCAGATTGTGATTGAGAGAGTGTGGATGACAAAATTACTCCACATTTATACTGCTGGAACATATAATCATATTTGTCGATACCATAACGATGACGGGGGCCCAACCAAAATTCATTCTTAAAAATATTATTTTTTGTAAAATGTAGTATTTTTATTTATTATTGTAATCTTATGCAACTTTAGAATTTAATTATTTCTTTCTTCACACAGGTAATAAACAATCAAATATTCTTTATAATGAGTTTATATTACTTTTTCGGTTCACTTTACTTTTTAGTTTATCCTGTTTAATTGTTTGTTTAAATAATGTGTCTAGAATACAATTCTAAAGCTACTAAATCTTCTTTTGGAGAAACACTTATAAAAAACGATTTTGATGCAAAATGACTCTCATTAGCGACTGTTTTGTTTTAAATATTTATGAATATATTTATTAATTCAACGAAAAAAAGCATTCCAGATAAACAAAAGGAGTTAATAATAAATTAAACATAAATAAATACATACATTTTTGGCAGAAAAAAATAATTCGAAACAGCTGAGATGTCTATAAATAATTAATTGTGATAGAAAATAAAAATAAGACATTTATTATGAGTAAAGAAGGAAATGATTTATTATATCATGTAATAAATATATTTGTTTTAATTAAAGGTTTCATAAATTTTCTTTTTTTTTTAAAAAAAAATTTAATTTAATAATTTATGAAAATATTTTTTCATATTTCCTTTTTGAAAAAAATGTAAATTAAATATTTATGTTAATTAATTAGGTATTTTTCAGTCTTAAAATTAGCAATTTTAAATTTAATGAAAAAAAATATTTACAAACTAAATATATTGAAAATTGTATTTATAACTCTTTAACTGGTTTCACGCTTCTTCATTTTATGGAGAATGATCAATTTTTCTTTGAGTTGCTTGATTTATTATTATGGAAAAATGGAAAATTTGTAGGAGAGAAAGATTACCTCAGTTAATTTATTGAGTATTCTCCAAGGAAAAGGACCATGCAACATCCTCAAACAAATAATTTGTCTAATTGTCTATGTCTGATGGTAAAAGATAAGTGGTATCATTACACGATATCGAAGAGTAACAAGACAGCCATGGTTGCGCATTTTCCATATTATTTTATGTCTATTATTTGTAAATAAAAATAAAAATTATAAAACTTTTATGAATAAAAACTACTTCCTATAATTTTGATTCATAAAATAATGTATAAATTATAATAATGTTTTTTTTGAGTTTTTGCTTAATGTTTATAAATAAACATATAAATTATAAAGACGTAACATAAAAATAAAAACATATTTTATCTTTCTAAAAAAAGAACAAATTCGTTATGACTTACATTTTTATTTAGCTTTTAGTTATGGAAATAAGTTCTCTTCTGGGATATGAAAATGAAATCCTTATTTTGTTTAAGAATATATTATTCCTATATTTAAGAATATTTGCGGTTAAGTTAATCTTCTTTTGAAAAGGTCATATAATTTGGTTGAGAATTATTATTATTAGATATCCTCTATTATTAATCCTCCTATCCGCTCAGGAAATTTGCCTTTTTCAGAGGGAGCAGGCCGTTTTGGTACCACCGTTTTGGACCTTGGTAAATTTATTTATAAAATCTTTAGCTGTAGTATCATCTGTTATGCCGAATTTGTATAATTGCCAAATTTGTATAATTGCCGAATTCGAAAAATAAAAAATATGTACTTAATATGAAAAATTATATATTTAAAATATAAAAAATATCAATTTAATATTTGCGTGGCCTTGCACAAAATTTTCAAATTTACCAATGATTTCCATTTATGTTTGTAAATAATAAACTTGTTCCTAAATAATCGTAGAGACTTTTCATTTTTTTCTAAATTTTACTTGAATTTTATTTTTTTTTCTAATTTTTACTGAATTTTTTTCATTATTACTAAATTTTACTAAAGTGTTTCAATTTTTCTAAGATTTTTTTGAATTTTTCATTTTTTTCTGAAATTTATCCAAATTTTATTTTTTTAAAATTTTAATTTTCGAGACTTAATTTTCAAGACTTAATTTTCCGAGACTTATTTTTCGAGACTTAAAAGTCGTGCTCCGTAAAATTTATATTTGGAGTCTATTTGCATAATAAATTTAAGTTTTTTTTCAAATTTAATTTATTATTTTTCATATGAAATTGATAATTTTTCATATTAAATACTCTTCATATTACTCTATTTATATCATCAATAAAGGTTTCAATGAAATCGTTGTAATTACTATCTTACTATTGAATGCGGTTTCAGCACGCTTTTTAATTGTACACAAACTCGCATTACAAAACTTAGAACTACAGCCAACATGGTCATTACGAGTAAGTAGATTGTTACACCACTGATGCTAAAAAATACTGACAGCGTACGGTATTTGCCAAACTTTCAGTCCCTTTGGCTGAGATATTGAATTTCACCCTATCTAGCTTCCTAGGAACACTTCGTGGATCTACAGAAATTAAAAGATATCTAGCTGCTCTCTGAGAAGCCCGACACGGAGTTCGGAATGCTTCGGTATCTGAGATATTTTTGGCTGCCCTTTAAGAAAAGACAAGCCATGGAGTATATCTCATAGTTATGCTGTATTTGTGGACTTTATATACCAGTGAAAGAAATATGAACTCTCCTTTCGCAGATAAGTCCTTAATCTTCAAAGACAGTTGTGTTTATTCGACAATGATTGTTTTTTTCTCAATCATAGATATAATCTGGGTTTTTGTTGCTAAATTACTTTTAATTTTATGGAATGTCTTTGATATAATTGTCAGCTTCCTCAATAGTATTACTGATCTGGTTCAGTTTCTCTGATTGATTCAATGAGTTTCTAACAATTTATTATATTTCCGATTTGTGGTTCCTTTTGAGATTTCTCATTAGCCATCCCGTTGATGTTTAATTATTTTTAGAGCAGGAATTTGGAAATTTGTGCATCTTCTTCACTATTCGTGATTGTTGCTTTTGTTAGAGAGTCACTGATTCACAGTCTTTCCTGACATGTTAATTGGTCTTCTTTTAATTTCTAATTAAATTTAAATAAATTAATTTCCAACTTTTCTATCTGAATTTTAAATTTAAATTATTTATTAAAATTACTTTGCGTAACGAGTTCCCCTAACACTTTCATTTCTAAAATGCTCTCCGATAGAAATGTTGTAATGATATTTTAAAAACTTTTATTTTGGTACTTAATAACTTTTTAATGTAGGAGAATACATCAAAACAAATAAATACCGCTTCTGGGGTACGTAGAAACTTGGTTTTACTGCTTAAAAAATGAAACTTCAAAGGTGAGGAGCGATTATCAAAAATTATAATAAGGCCATATTTCTTTGCAGGAAGCGTAATATATACTATATATATATATAAACTAAAATTAAAATTAATTTTTAAATTGTCTATACCAATATCGATTTGACCATATTGCTAGAGAAAATCAAAATAAAATAATAATTTTAAATATTTGGTCAACCGGAATCGGCAGACAACAGCCACGAAAATATTGCGAATGTGTCTAATTTCTCATATTTCTACCAGTGAGCTATGTAGTTCTTCTGTCTGAAATTTCACGATACATATCTCATTATTGTGCTATTCCTTTTACCGGGACATAATTACTAGTGTAGTGTACGGATATCATTCCAAAGACTTCTTAGATACAATCTGTCAATAAACGATCTACTATCAATTCGTTATTTCATTGAAAATTTATCGTCGAACTGCGTCGCGATCGGCTAGGGAAAATCGTTTTCGAAACTTTTGAATTGAATATTGTAAGTACAGTTACTTTATCTTTCTTTTATTCTTGCCTCATTGATACAAGGAACTTATTTGATCCCAATTGATTAAATTTAGTTTTAATAAAAATTTTGTTTTACTATTTTCTATTTATTTGCTCCCTATGTACTTCCCCACTTTTAAAGAAAGTTACATGAACGACCATAGTTTTCTTCTACCTTTAATTATACCATATATATATATATATTATTGACCCTTGTGAACGCAAGTTTAATATTTTAAAAATATAATTTGATTAAAGCATTTTTATAATATTTGGACATGTTTCGATGCTTACATACATCAACATCAGCAATATTTGGAAATTTAGTATTTTATTTAGTAATATTTGAATAGTACAATATTTTAATTGTTCTTAATAATATGATTTTAAAAAGGTTTAAAAAAGCTTTAATCAAATTATATTTTCAATATATATATATATATATGTATATATAAATTATTTATTTATAAAATATTTTTCAATTTAATAATTTCCGTAAATGTACAATTATTAAAATAATTACAATTTTTTTAATACTATATTATTTTTTACTTATTAGTAATGGGAAATATAAAAGCTTTTATTGTCATTTACTAGAGCTCTGAAAAAAATGATAATATATAATTTGTATTATATATATTATATTTTAACTGCAGATACCTCTAATTAAGAGAAAGATTGAATGGAAATCACAAACTTGTTCTTATAATTTTTACCATTCAACATTAACAAAAATTTACCATTTAAAGGAAAAAAACATTCATTTTGTTTATTCATTAATTAGTTTGAATTTATAAATATTTATTGTCGATTTCTTTTAAGTTATTTAAATAAAAGTGTATGTCTCTACAAACAATATTTTTCAAACGCTTTTTAATATAATCATCTATTAATAAATATTTCCAGACATATGATTAATAATATATAATAATTTTGTTAATTAATTAAAATAATAAATCACATTTTCTACTATGCTATAAAATTAAAAAAACATCTTTAATTTATTAAAGCATAACAAAGTGAACGAAAAAAGTTTATTAAAAAGTTTATTTTAACTTCTTATAAAAAATAAAATAATAATTTATAGTCTCGTTTTTTTATTAATATTTAATTAGAATTACCAATTAAAACAACTTGTTTAAGATAAAACGAGAAAAAGATTTCAGTTTTTAATACTGTGAGTCACGCTTGAAAGGAACATCTTGATGAAAATGCCGAAATAAAATAAAGATAATTTATGTCAACATAAAAATAAAATGTCAAAATAATTTATATATTTTTTTACTTAATTGATTAGTCATTTTAATTTCAAAAATAATTTTTATTACAAATTTATCATTTATATTATATAAGTAATAATAAAATAATAGAATCAATGTTCGCGACATATCATGCATATAATAATAAAAATTGTAAAAGAGATAACTGAAAACGTGTTTCAGTGAACTCATTTACCGTAACAAAAAAATAAAGATTATTTATTAAAACGTTATTTATAAAACATTTAATTTTACACAATATAAGTAAACATATATAACAAAAAAATCACATACGAGAGAGAGAACGGCATGGATAAATCTCGATTTAGATTTCTGTTTGTCGTTCAAATGTTTCAAAGGAACGATCTTCTGTTGTAACAATATCGATGGAAACGTCAGAGAATCATTCGGTTGCGCAACGGGATTTTGAGAAAATAGATTACATGAAAAGATGCACTTTCAGGGGAATATTGATAAATTAGTTTGCAGAAAATACAAAATAACGTCTAGTCTTAGTTGATGATTAGTCGATTTGCTGTAACATTAACTCCGTCTGCTTACGCTGTTTGTATACTGTTCCTCAGATGAGAATTGACGATTTATATAGGAATTTTAATAAGGTAAAATTGACGAATATAGAACTACTTGGAATTATTGTAATATTTTCTAGTGTTCAAAATCCGATAAGAACTTTTAAATAGGAAGGAATAATTTGGATAAGGCTGTAGTAAGATTATATGACGAAATTCAAGTGTAATTAATTACTATTTTTTGATCAATTTATCGATTGGTTTTATTTATATAATTTTATATTTATATATAATTTTATATAATTTACTATATATAATTTATATATGATAATTGACTGGGTCACTAGAAAAATAAAAATAATAATAATAAGAATAATTGTTATATTTTAACTATCACGAGAGAATAAAATATTAGGCGACATGATAAATTAACACTGCAAATTATAATATTCTGTTCCGATTATTATAAATAATTAAATAAACCTACATTTTGGAATGACAAAATCTTTGTATTCCTACTTACAGTAACTTTTTGATGTTGTATAAATTTACGTGCTTGTTACGTTTCCGTACCATTCTTTTTCATATTTATCATTATTATTTTAACAAAAACATTTACCTCCAATAATATTGTAATTCTATATGCTATGAGCAAAATATCAGCTTTTGGATACATGTGTTTCTTGTTCTTAGGGTTTGCATATCTTTCCCATAATTCAATTAACTAACTAACCCTTTTAATTTTTTAAGACATTTTTTTTATAATTAACTATAATTTATAAGAGAAAAGTCGCTTATAGAAAGGCCTTCCCGTACAAGACTGGATTAATATAACATAATATTACATATTATATAAATAAAATTAAATATTTGCTTATATATATATAATATCTAATTATTTGATCGTAAAAGAGGGGACGAGGAATATAAAGGGTCCGTCGATCAAGACTATAAGCTTTTTAAAACTTCAACCAATCTGTCAACCAACAATGACATATAATCTATAAACACGGTTGTTTGCTCAAAACCTCTTTCATAATCCAGCCGAAAGTTACGAATCGTTGCTCTTGGCTCTTCGAAGGTCGGAAAGACTAGTTTGATTGAACAATTGATGTATTGCCATCCATTAAATAAACCAAATGCTACAAGACCAATGCTCATTGCGTTTAGTCGAAACAAGTGTTGCGTGATTCTGGGTTCTAATAATCTTCAGCAACTTAAGAAAAAAAACCTTTCAAAAATTCATCATTATGATTGAAAGAATTAATAAGTTTTTCGAGGAATTTCTTTCTCCTTACTTAAGATCTTCATTAATTTCACAAAAGAGGCAGAAGCTAGTCCCAAAAATGATTGACAATCGGAGTTTTCACAGAAGAAGAATCAAAGGTGCAGTGAATTATCAAGGGATTCAGTATTGAATGGAACACTTCAAAAAAAATCAATGTTGATATTTTAACATCCTTCACAAAATATGTATTGGGACATAAATATTCCCGCTTTTTTATCTCGATTGATTCAATATTACCACCGATTTCAGACATATAATAACTTATTCCCGTAAAAAAACATGATAGTCATAAATGAATTGGTAACATTCACCATATAATGATCACAGTGAAAAGGTTAACCAAATTTTAAATAAAAAAACTTGTCATTATTTGTAACATTATACAATCGATTTTACAAAATGAAATAATTGCATGCTGTGCTTTATTGTCTTTGCGAATTGTTTCCCATTCATTATTGGATGTTCTTGAAAACTAGTTTTGTTAAATAATAATTTAAAACCATAAAAAAATGTAACACAATAAAACCAATAAAAATTATAATAATGGAAAAAAGGGAATGTGGCCATAATGGCATTAAAAACAAACATTATTAAATTAAAAAAACCACAACGTAGCGGTGTCGATGTTTGGATTTTCATCGAGGTCGTTTGTGATTGGTCAGTTATATTTGGTTACAATAAATCGAATTTTTTTGAAAAGTTCTTGTCAGTTTGTATCCTTGCTTGAAAAAAAATGTTCGATTGGAGATGGAATAAAAGGGAGAATAAATCATTGCCAATTGATTTTGATATGATAAATAGCTTTTTTGCCGTCGTTGTCGTCGATTAGTCGGTTTTAGAGCTCTTTCATTGGCGTGCAGTGAGTTACGGGATGGTTGTCAGTTTTATGTCGGGTTTTCCGAAGAAAATCATGTAGCACGGTTGCACGAAGCAGTTTTCTTCCGATCATGTGTTCGGCGGTCGAGTGACTCGGGAAGAAATCTTTCTACTGTTTGTTCGAAATATGATCAATGATCTCATTGTCGGCTTCGGCGTCACAGTGTTGATGTGTGCCCGAACGGGAAGCGGGAAGACATTCACCGTGAGAGTGAGTTTCTCCCATCGCAGCGAATGCCGGAGTGATTTTCCTGCAGTTGTAACGGGCCGTTCAGGCACCAAGCAGCCAGTGTGTTGGTTTCGTACAAATATTCGTCGAACGTTTATCCGGACGTGTTGCAGCACACAAGAGGAGGCTAGGACGAGATCTCAAGTGAGTGCTGGTAGTATATGTGTCTGTGTCCAGGAGCCTCATGCAAATGGGCCGGTCAACTCCATCAGATGCCATCGTTCAAATTCTTGATAAACGGAGTCGTCCATATATCAGGAATTGATGAGGTCCGGGCTTTCATTGGAGGATTCATTTTGATAATCAGTGAGCGTTTGTGGCGTTATTGCTTCCCACGGCCCGCCAACCCCCATCTCAATCATTCTGCGGCTGCCACACCAAGCCATCATTTTCCCCACCACTAATATATATGTTTAGAATACTAACTGATACTAATTTCGTTCAGTAAACATCTTTAATCAATAAAAGAAGAAAAACTAACTATGATAAACAACAACTTATTTTCCCCTTAAGTGTTAAGGTTTTTTGGTCGAGCGGAAGTTAAGAATAACTTTAAATTAATAAATACTTTTTCGAATATATTTATTAGTTTTTTCAACATATATAATTACAAAATAATAATAAATAACAAAACAACACATTGATATATAAATATGTAAATGCAAACAAGTAATAACTATCAAATACACATAATGATTTGTGTCTTAACAATATACTTTATGTCCATATATTATCCTCCTATACAACCATCTATTGAATGCATAAGTTACATATTACACAAATTCATAGACAAATAGAAAATATTGGGATTTAACATGTAAAATTATTTTTTAAGGTAACTTAATAATAATAAAAATAATAATAATAATAATAATAATAATAATAAGGATCATTATAATAATAGATGTTGATGTTACTAAATTAATGATGAGGGGGTTGTTTTAATTAACAAGATTTCTTGCCTATAAATAGTTTTTAAAAGATTATTAATATTTTGATTTAATACTTCATTATTATAAAGTTTTTCAATAATATTTTTTCCTTTTTCCTCTAAAATTACGTCCCTCGGTTTTCATTTGCCTGAATTGACAAAATTTCCATTCGCTTGCCTTGGAAAAGTGTAGAACTCTTGATAAACAATGTAGAAAATCGATTGTTTATCCGCACTGGAACAATTTAAACAATTGCAAATGACTCACCCGTTTTTTTTTAGAATGGGAAGAGCTAAAAATATTTGTAGTTCTTCAAAAGAAAAAAAAGAGTCAATTTTTTCCAACTGTGTGGATATAATTCGCCCATCAAAATTGTTTTATTATGGCAGAGTAATGGGAAAAAAATATTATTATCATTGTTTACAATTTTTTAATTGAATTTTTCTATTTTTATTACAGGAAAAATAATCATCATTGATATGTTTTTCGAGTCTCTTTTAATAATGTTTCTTTTTTTCATTTCAATTATATTGAAAATAATTAATTTTTGTTCAAAAATTGGCAAATCGTATTAGTCTTATAATTTTTTTGATTATTTTTTTGAAAATAAATTATTTAAAAATAGATTAAAATATTATTTACAAAGGGAAACGATTAAAAAAAATCATTGAACTGATTAAATAAATCGGAAGATATTTGAAAAGATTAAAGAAGCATTTTTTAATTAAAAGAAGAAAAAAACAACTCTTTAAAGGAATATTATTTATATTATTATATTAAAATATTATTTATAAAATATCCTTTGGGTTTCAAATTACATCCTTCAGTATGTTTGACAAAAAAGTTTTTGCGGAATATTTATTGTCGTTCAAATTTTGAATGATTTGTTTTTAAATATTTTTTTTGCTTTGCCTTTCTATTGTAAATCATTTTAATGAGTGTTTATCACTTTATTTTATAATTTTTATTATTAGCAATAATTAAAATTCTTTTGAGATTTTTAATATGACTTAGAAAAAAAGGCAAATTCATTCAATTTTTATTTCTATTTAAACCAAAAAGGCCACAGAGGTTGCAAACTGATAATAAACAAGCAGTCAACCCAATAACCACTGCTGAACGTAAGGTTTAATAAATTTCGCCGAGGTGAAGAGAGCAGAGGTAAACCAATTAATATACAACAATTAAAAACATCGCCTATAACAATTTTGAATAATTTGAAGGTCATCGAGGAAAAGAAAAAAAACTCAATAAATGATTATTTAAAAATTTCAAAGCATTTTATTATATTATAATTTGTTATTGAAATTTATATTACACGTCTTTCTCTTCGAATGTTCAAGAATCAATTATTTTCATTATTCTCGTGATCATAAACTTAGTCGAGTTTGAACGACAAAAAATGCAAAATTACTTTGTTTGCTTTAATTGTATATATTTAAATATGTATAGAAATATATAATTAAAATTAATTGAAATAATTAAATAATTAAACAAAAATAATAATTAAAATTATTATTAAAATTAGGTCTAAATTCAAAACCGAACCAAAATTTCTCTTGTGCAACTCACGAACGACAACTGAAAGCAACTCCGTTAATAAGTGTCAGACTTAATTCTATTGACAAGAAGAAAAATCCATTTTAAAAACGGGTTGTCATGTATGATGTAAATAACCCACTACTCTCAATTCTTTTCTAACTTCAAAATATTTTCCTAATCCAGTTTCAAAGAAAAAAAACATAATGGTGGTAGAGGAAAAATGGGCATTTGACCTTCGGGGGTATCCGTTACCATTGAAACGGTTACTATAGCAACGGTCACGATTTCCCCTTGCAAAGTTTCCATTTTCCGAGGTAACGGTTCTAATTTACTTGGCAACGCTTCTGATTGGTTCCTGGAACCTTAGCAACGGTTATGATCACTTAGTAATCAGGACAATCACCTTAACAACCAATTAAATTACGTTGACAACCATCGAAATTACCTTAAAATTATATTAAAAACCGTCACCATTACCTTAACAATCAATCAAATCACGTTAACAACCATCGAAAATATTTAAACAATCATAGTTTGATAATGTATTTTTGAAGGTTCTTTTTATATGGTTATTTTTAAGGTTTTTGAGGTAAATTAGATTGTTGATATTATGATTTTAAAGGTTGATATTGTTTATTTTGTAGTTGATATTGTAATTTTGATGGTTGTAATTTTGATTTATTCAAATTTAAAATTAAACTTAATCTGTGAATTTATTTATAAAAGTTTTAAAAATTAATAAATATATGTAAATATACTAAAAACATTAGCAATAACAATATTAATTTAAAAAAAAATCTTTTAACATCATTGCAAATCCGAAAAAAATAATTTATTACTAGAAATTTAATCACAAAATATTCATATGAAATTTGATTCTCTTTGTTTTAATTATATAAAGAGATTAAATTAAGTAAAATATGCAATAAACTATGCAAAAAATATAATGTATCATTATGAAAACTATTTTATATACTTTCATTTCATAAAAATTAAAGACATTTGCTATTTTCTTTTAAAACAAAAATAAGTAATCCATGTTTAAGTATTTTTTTACTTATCATTTAGTGTGTGGCCGGTACGGTCCCAGACTGATTTTACGGGCAAAGGGCCGGACACATGCACGGGCTCGGATTTCCTTAGTTGTCATATAATATATATTACCTTATGTATAATACATTTTATATAATATATATATATATATATATATATATATATATATAACATTAAGAAAAACAAATAAACGAATATAAAAAATACAAATGTTTATTAATAAATTAAAGATTCATATTCATTTTTGACCGAATTTTCATCAGCATAATCATCTTTAAAATTTTTATGAGGTTAATTATATCGAATGAAAAGTATTTCTTTAACAATATCTTTCTTTAGACAAGCTTTTAAAGATCTATGAATTCTTTTATGTGCATTAAAATTTCGTTCCACAGAAGCTTTGCTTACAGCTATTCCTCAAATCTTAAAGTTTAAATTTTAAGTTTAAATCTTAAATTTTAAAGTAGGATTTAAATCAATTTCAGCAACATATATTTTAAATTCTGATATTTTCTGACTTTTTCGACCAAACCTCAGGTTGCCCCGAGAATGGGACGGAGGTAGCATCGTTAAGTAGTGGATCAGAAAATTTGATTTCGGAAAGGATTTGCTGGACACATTTTATTGATTTCATGTTTGATTGATTAAGATTTCAATTAACTCTTTTTAATACGTTGAGTGCGACATGACCCACCGGTGGGTCGTTGCTGATTTCCATCTGTGTTGATAATATAATATAAAGGTTTGAAATAATAGAAAATATGTTTACATCGAGAAACACACACACATAAACTCCCACTTCGATATCTCGAGAGGCTCTGACTCTATAGCAACCCAAACTTAATCGCACCAGCGGGCAGTCTGCAGTTTCGGCCATCGCATTCAACGTGTAAAAAATTCTCTTTTTATTTAATTTTAACTTATTTCAAATGACAAAAAAAATCGTTCTAAAACGTTCAAAAAATTCACAGATCATTTATTCAAAAGGGATATATTTTGATTTCGAGAACAAATTATGAAATCCGATTCCCAAATTTGTATTAAAAAAAACTCAAATCGCATTTTAACTGGAGACAAATAAAAACAACTCACAAACACAAAATTGAAAATGTCATCAAATTCAATAAAATATTGAATGGATTTAAAAATATGCAATCACATTTCCATAAAACAACAATATTTCGAGAGAAATGAAATTGACATTGATTCAAAATTCATAACGCATTATCAATGAAACAAATTCTCAAAAGAAATTCATATATCAAAAAAAATCAAATCAATCTTTTTTCGATAATAAGTGAAATGATTCACTTTTAAACGTTCTCCCCAAGCTCGCTCTGATCCAATCAAAGCGAGTCATTCTACTCTCGCCATACATTCTATTTTAACAACTCGACATATTCTCAAAATCTAATCTACCTCACACACCTACTAGCCGATACAACACATGAATTCCCACACATATTGGTATAATTTAAAAACAAAGAGTATTTGAAGGAGGATAATATACTGAATTAAACTTAGTTTTTGATACAATTTTCCATATTGTTTAATCTTTTTTATTTGAAATATTTTTTTTCATATTATTTATATGCAATATATGTACATATATTATTATAACAACAAAAGACGAATATAAATTTCAGATTGTCATTCAAATTGAGGCGGTTCTAACGATTGATTCGAGATGGCGATAAGGAGAGGTACGGGATTCAATATACAATGTGCGACAAATTAATTGCACCAGACAGAAAAAGTGTTTATATGCTACAATGTTATCTATTAACGACCACTGACAATGGGTGATGAGTTATTCCATGGGTTGCGTGTGTAGGCGTGAATGGCAGATAAAGTACACTATATGTATTGCTGTATCACATCCTTTATATGCACTGAGAATGAAATTTGAACCTCACACTGCAGCAGGCTGCTTTTGTAGTATAGTCATTTTTGCAATGGCAGACATCTCGCAAGGACTGAGAGAAACAGTTATTGCTTTGAGCCTGCATACTGCCAAGACTCACAGAGAGATTGGAGAAGCTGTGGATGTACATCACTTTACAGTTACAAGGATCAATAACCACTACAAGAAGACAGCCTCAACTGCTAGTTTAAGTAAAGGACATTGTGGCCGGAAAGGAAATATGTCAGAACGAGACAAGAAAGCCATTATCCGAGTGAGCAAGAAAGACCAGAATGCCAGTGCTCACTCTGTTCAAGTAGTTTCTTGGATGATTGCAGCTAACATTTCATTGAGAATCATATAACGTACCCTGGTGATAGGTGGATGGCTGGCGTGACGACTTCCTTGACAAGGGAAAATGCAAAAATCGATTCCAATGGACAACGCAGCACATGTATTTATCACAGGAGATGTCGGATAAGGTAAGCAATGATTTTTTATTGTAAGGCATGTACCAGTTTATACTGTACTGTACCACAGGTGATTATCACTGATGAGGCTGCAATTGAAGTTGGTGAACAGACAGTTCAGTTCGTTCGCCGTGGACAAAGGGAATCACTCACACCTGCTCATTTCAAACAACAGCATGACTACATAAGGAAAGTTATGTTTTGGGGGCTATATCTGTGTTTGGTGTGGGCCCTCTCATGCCTATCACTGACACTATGAACTCAGACAAGTACATCGACACTCTCACGCAGCATCTTATACCAGCTGCACAGCATTAGTTTGGTGGTTCACTTTGGCAACTTCTTCAAGATGGCGCGCCATGCCATAAGTCAATCAAGACGACGCGATTCTTGAATGCCAATGGCACTGACTGTGTACCTTGGCCATCGTATTCACCAGATGGAGAACGTCTGGAATGTATTGAAGAGAAAGCTGTTCCTGTTTGGCAGTGGTGGAAGCAGAGATGACTTAATCGTCAAAGCTACTCACATTTGGAATACCGATCCCAAAGTCAAGGCAACCGCCACCGCCTGTGTGCAATCTATGCAACATCGTATGTCTGAGTTAGTTTTGAGAAAGGGTGGACACACCCATTACTGAAATATTAAATATTTTTCACTGGTTTCTTATTTTCTTAGAATATTCCGGTTGGTGCAATTAATATGTTGCACATTGATAAAGATAATATATAAGTAACAATAATATATCTAAAGCCAAACACACACTCTACATCTATTTTGAAAGGATGTCAAAGTCTATGTTAGACAAAGTATACTCCTTTTTAAGAAATAGATTTAATTTAACAATGATATTGAGAATTAAATGCTTTCTCTTAATAATATTGCAGATCGCGTCTCTACCAGATTACTGTAATTTAAGTATGGTTTCTTCTTCGCGTTATTATTAATGACATTTTAATAAGTTTAGTTAACAATAAATGGTTAAAAACACAATAAATGATAAACATCAAATAAAAATAATATTTGCATTTCAAAATGAACTACTTAGTCAATATAATTAGTAAGATCTATGCCCCTACGGACACGGGCCTCAAATTACGGACACAAACACGGGCACGGACGGACAAATAATACAGGAAACGGTCACAGAAGACATGCATGATATGAACCATTTATTTTGAAAGTGACCCAAGTATATTTGTTACTTATTTTTGGTTAACAGTAGTTACATGTACAACATAAAGTTATTTATCAATAAAGCATTTGAGATTGCTTTTATTCCGAGTATATACAATAATTCCGAACAAATAAGGTATTCAGAGTTGGTCTATTTTTAATTGCATTGAAATACGAATCATCAAGTATGTCAATTTAAATGAAAAAATATGAAAAATAGGAAAAAAATATAAATGCAATTAGGGAACTTTCTATATAAACGGGTCAAATTTATAGTAAACTTTTAATCTTTAATCAATTTATTCAATCATTTAATCAATTACTGTAATATTGGTTTAACTTTCATTGTGAGGAATATTTTGAATGTTTGATAATTTTGTGTTTGAATGTTGTATGTTGATTTGGAATTGTGTCTCTTCTACCAGAGGGATGTTTCAATTCTTATTATCTAAAATATGTAATGTTTAAATTTATTCCATTCTTTTTATTAACTTACTTTCTACACACACACACACATATATATATATATATATATATATATATATATATATATATATATATATATAAATAAATAAATATATAAATAAATAAATATATATATATATATATAAATATATATATATATATATATATATATATATATATAAGTGTTAACTGTAACACTACTTTTAGCCAAACCTGCTTACATAAATATAAATATATAAAAATTCAAATACTAAAATAATAAAAGTAAAGCGGAAAATATGTTGTGATAATAATAATAATGCTGTCCAGAAATGCTGAAAATCTTTAATTAATTTTAATTGCTATTTATTTTTTTATGAATATTTTAGAGTTTTTAATCAGATTTACTGTTTGAAATTTATGAAAATGTCATATTTATTATAATTGTTGATTGAAAGCAAAAATGAATTGAAAGATGTATATTAAAATGTATCAATTTTTGAAGGAAAACGAACACAGTGTAATTATTATTTAATTTATACTTTTATTATTTATGAATGTTTCTTATTTTGCTTTAATGTTTTATAATATAATCAATTATATTAGTATGTGATATTCTTTTCACGAATGTTTAAATTTACTTAGGTAGAAACAAATGCATATGAAAGATCTGATAATAGGAAAAACGTTTACCACCTTCACAGCCATAGTGTTTAGAAAGGTATTAGGTCATGTCAAAAGTAATGTCGTTTTTTTTATTGAAGATTAATTTTAAAGTTTGAATCTACAATATCGTCTCCATTACGTTTAATAACTTCTTCCCACCTTGAAACTAACTTTTCTATGCCTGCTTTATAAAGATCCTCAGATTTTGACTTGAAATACTCATGAATGGTATTTTTGAGATCAGAACCAGAATGTGCTACAAAAACTTAAAGAAATGATAATATAAAGGCACTAAATCTTGGCTATACATAGGGTGAAGCAGAAGATCCCAGTTAAATTCCTTAATTTTTTGCAGCGTTTTCTTTGAATTATACGGTTTAGCATTGTCTTGTTTCAATATATCCCACTTTCCTTTTGCCCTTGCAGGCAATTTTTCCTTGATATTTTTCATTTAAACGAGTTTTATTAACTGATAATGAACGATACCTTTTGTACACCACCAAGCGCAAAATAAGACATTTTTTGAATGACTGTTAGGTTTTGTAGTCGATGATGAAGGTTATCCAGAAGAAAGCTACTGTCTTCTTCTTGTGAGTTTGTCGTATAACACCCACATTTAGTCTCCCGTGATTACTCAATCCAGAAAAGGCCCATTTTTTGACGCCATAGGAGCAAATAGCTCATGAAAAATCTTTGAATTTTGTTGCTTACGCTTAAATCATGAGGTACCCATTTATCGGCTTTACTTGTTTTCCTCATTGCTATCAAATGTTGATGGATTGTCTTCCAGCTTTGCTTGTTTCAGCGCTTAATTCATCCAGGGTTATTGTTGGATTTTCTTTCGGTACCAAGCGCAAACTTTCATCATCTACATTTGACGGTCGACCAGATATTTCTTCATTTCTCAGATTAAAATTGCATTCTTTAATTTTTCCAAACTATCTCTGACACTTTAGAGCATCCAAAACTTCTGGATAAAAGGCATTATTTTTTTCATGTCACTACTGTAGCATTTTCCCCTTTATTAAATTTATAAAGCATACCATTTCGTGAATGGTCTTCGGAGAGTTGATAGCTTGCCATTTGTTTTCTTTTTATCCAAATTAATAATACCTTCTACAACATATTATTAAATATATGATGTATAAAATACACGTGTTGAATTCAATCTAACAAATTAATTACAAATCAATAATAAAAAACGACATTACTTAATAATATATTATATGTATAAAAAAATCTACAAATATCAAGTTTTTCTCGTATCAAGAATGAATTAAAAAGAGAAATATATTTTTTTCAATTTTATTTGAAAATTATATAATCAAAAACGTTGGGAACAGATGAAACTATTGCTTGTATAAACAAGCAAATACATTGAAGGCTTCATCTTTTCTAATACTCTCCTCAAAATAAAATTCTTAATACTAAATTTATGTGCCATAATAATTGTTAATTTGGTAATGCGACCCACTTTTTAGTTAAAGAATTTCAATACTGCTTGGAGGATTTTGTTATCCTCTTTTTAGTCCATTTGTGGTGCGAAAAAGACGAAATTAAAGCCCCTTTAGAGGTATACGTCTATTTTTGCTTATAAAACTGTTCTTACTTTATGTACTTGAATAGTTTGAAAATTTCCATTAACTAAAAACATTTTATGTCAAATTTGTAAAATGTTTGAGGATTTTTTGATTAAAGCTCGTTGAAAATTATTTCATTATTGTTCTTTTTTATTGATATCAAAATTATTAATTAAAACAAAATTTGAAATTAAAAATATAACATATTAATAATGCTATTTTCAATTATCATATTTAATAAATAAATTTAATATATTTATTGATTTTATCCGTTTTAAGAATAAATTTATTTAATAAATACAAAAGAAAGTAAAAATTAAAAAAAATAATTAAAATTATTTAATTAAATAAAAATGCATAAAATTTTTTTGAAACATGTAAACCTTGGAAAATTCTTTTTCTTAATTAATTTATTGATTATTATTAATTAATTGTATTTGGAAAATTATTCTAATTTATTCAAAGGGTAAATAAAAAAACTTATTTAGCGTATTTTTTTTAAATATTCTTAGTGATTTCCGAACTTTAAATTAGAATTTTTTTATTTATTTAAAAAAATAAATAATCAAATACTCGAGAAAAATTAAAAGCCGGCTGTTGTTTGAATTCTCCAAACATCAAGTAACATCCTTGTCGAAATAATTCTTGTAAACATCGGTTACATGTGGAACATTTTGTGGATTGAGTTTTAATTGAAGTTACTGGAATATTAATTGTTTTTTGCGTTATTCCGGGATCGTAGACGGGGAAAAGTGCTGAAACCGGAACTGTTGGTAGTTCCCTTTCTGTCATTTCAGTAATGTTTTTCTAGAAAGAAAATATCGTTTTAATTCAATTTTTTAAATGAAGCATAAATGTTGACATTTTCAAAATAATAATCAAATAATTAAATCTTATTTTTCAATTATTAATAAACCATAAGTAATAATATAAAGAAAAATAGTTATTATAATTTTTACTTTACTATTGAGAGTGAAATGAAATAAATTAAAATTTTATATTTATAAATTAAAAAAAAATATTACAAATATTAGATTGGGGGAAAAGAAATCCATTATTTTGGCGTGAAATTCAAAACTTTATTTAACATGTCTCGGATTGTCCTCTTGATTGTCATATGCCTCTCTCGTAGAAGTCTTGGTCCTTATTAGCGAAAAACTGTAGTAATCGATTTTCACAATCTTATATTGATCCCAATTTCTTATCACTCAGGAAATTTTGCAATGCGAGAAAAAGGTGGTAATCGCTTGGTGCCAGGTTCGGACTATATGGTGGATGCATTAAAACTACCCAACCAAGCTCCATGAGTTTCTGGCGAGTCACTACAGACGTATGTGGTCTGGCGTTGTCGTGATAGAACACAACATCTCTTCTGTTGGCCAATTCTGGTCATTTCTCATCAATTACTATCTTCAAACGGTCCAGTTGTTGACAGTACAGATCTGAATTTAGTGTTTGGTAATACGGAAGCAACTCATAATAAATGATTCCTTTCCAGTCCAACCAAATACACAGTAGAACCTTCCTGGCCGTTAGTCCTGGTTTAGCGACAGTTTGAGGTGCTTCACCGTGCTTTGACCACGATCATTTTCGTACAATATTGTCCTATATGACCCATTTCTTATCCCCAGCAACCATCCGTTTAAGAAATGGGTCAATTTCATTTCGTTTGGCCAAGGCTTTGCAGATGGAAATTCGATCCATCATGTTTTTTGGTGTTGATTGGTGTGGAACCCAAACATCAAGTTTCTTTTTGAATCCTGCTTTGCCCAAATGATTTAAAACTGTTTTGTGGTCGATCTTAAGCTCCTGTGCGATGCTACGACTACTAACATGCCGGTCAACTTCGATCATTGCCGAGATTTTATCGACATTTTCAACGATAGGCCTGTCTGTGCGAGGTGCATCTTTAACATCAAAAATGTCTCCACGGAATTGATGAAACCAAAACTGCGTGTAATTAGCTGTTACAGTATTGGCACCATAAACACCATTCAAAATAACAGCCGCCTGGCTTGCATTTTCGCCTTTATCGAATAAAAACTGTAAAATGTACCGATTTCTTTCTTTGTTCACTTCCATTTTTAACACCCTGTAACTCATAACTGAATAAAAAAAATCAAAATTTTTTTTGTTTAATTACTATGAAAAAAAGACAAAGGGCATAAATTTGAAATTGTTTGATCGATAAATAATGAATTAAAATAATGGATCACTTTTTCCCCAACCTTATATATAAATATTTTTCATATCTTGAGTTCTAATAATTAAATATTTTTTTATTAATATTTTTGAATAAATTTTTAATTTTATTTAACAATTATTATTTTTTTTAATAAAAAAACTTGAATAAAGATGTAATAAATTGAAGTTGCGTTAAAAATTCTAAATTTGATTATTTTAAAAATTTTTTTCCTTTTTTTAAAAAAATATCTTTTATATTTTTCAATTCTTTTTCTTAGCATACTTTCTATATATGTATATTTGTATTTAGAATATATAGGTATATAAGTATATATGTGTCTGTTCGGTTTCGTTACGATTGGAATTTAAAAATAAAGTAAATTTGTTTGTTAAATTTAGAGTTTCGTAAAATTTAGAATTTCGTTAAAATTAGAATTCTAAATTAAAGTAACATTTTATGTTTGGTAAATTAAAGGAAATTAAGTCAAAAGATTAAAAAAAAGGTGAATTTGATTAAGTTAAATTAATATATATATATATA
>MQRK01232957.1:10507-32575 GCA_001938485.1 Girardia tigrina | reverse complement strand
TTAAATCGAAAAGAATTTAATAGATTAATTTGGGTCGAGATAATTAAATTAAATTAACAGGAAAATTTGTTTTAGAAATGTGAATTGTTATATTAATAAATTTTGGTGTTTTAAAAAAACTGAATTCTGATATAGACGTTGCAACCACTTCTCACAGTGTATATTAAGAACACCAATATGACTTTTATTATTTTTATTAATATTAAAAGTTTTAATGCCCTCAAGGCAATCTTTGTCAAAACTTTTGTACGATTGCATCCGTTTATTTAATTAATGACTTTAATCTTATTATCTGAGCAAATGGAGAGTTACATAAATAGTTAAAATATTTATTCCAAATTTTATTGGTTAAAAATTAAAATGATTATTATTTATTTTAAAAATATTAATTCAATTTACTTATTTAAAAATTGTAAATAAAATTAATCAAGTTATTTAAAATTTTACAATTTTTTTAAATTAGAAATGAATTTAAACATTACATATTGTCAGATAATAATTTCAAAATATTAATCATCCATCTGGGTAGGAGACCATATAGTTTTTGGTGTCGTCCTCCGTAGATAATATTTTTCTACTCCTGCTCTAAATTTACAAAATGTGTTAAAAAATGTACAATTTTAAATAGTTAATGTTTTTTAAATTATTTTGTCGATAATAAAATTTCTTCCTCTTACAGAAAAACTTCGATTTAACGGTTTATTTTAAGCCGTCAATAAAGTGAAAGAAACAAACAACACAAACACAATAAGTGAGTTGTTAGGAATTCTTTAGAAAATATTTTTAAAATTTTTGAAATAATAATTGAATTGAAAGTATTATTTTAAAATTAAAAAACAAATCAAGAACTAAATAAAGTTATGTTAACTATGACAAAACTTCGTAAATTTAATTAAAGAAAATAAAATTATTTATTCGTCGGAAATTAAAAAAAAGTAAAATGGATTATTAATACTACATTTATTTTAATTATTCCGGTTTGAGATTTATGAAATAAATAGTTCCTCAAAATTAAAAAATTAAATGAATTTAATTTTGATTAAATTTGTTTAAATAAAATGTATTAGACATTTTATGTAGAGAAATAAAACTGATGTTAGCTTTTAATATTGATAACGTGGAAGATGTTCCAAAGACATCTAACATGAGTCATGATCAATACCAATGATTATTACTAGGGCAATCGGGTCGCAAAACATTTTTTGCAACTTTTAAAACTTCCTTAGTTAACTTTATTCAATAAAAGTCTATTAAAATTCATATAATTTAATTATTAATGAAAATTTTTTTAACTTCATAAATTAATTGAAAACAACACGACTCTTGAAAATGTGTCTTGAAATTGAAGAAAAGCGAAATAAAAACTTGAAGGTATATTTTCACTGAGAAATTTTACTCGTATCAAATTTAGAACTGTTTGTAATATATTCTAAATGAAAGAAAGGGAAATGCTTGTGGTTAAACAAAAAAGTTCAAAAAACATTTTTCCACGAAACAATTTACAGAAGAAATACCAAGCATTCAAATTGTGAGGAATACTTTAAATTTGGTATGTTGAAATTGGTTTGTTGAATTTTGTATGTTGAGTTTAGTATTTGGAAATGTGTTTCTCCCACCCAGATGGAAAATTGATATTTTGGATGTTCACGATAAATAATTATTCAAGGATAATTTGCATTTTAAAGTACAGCATAAGATATTTAAAAAACTTTAAAAATATTAAATCGTTTCAAATTTTAATATTAAAATTTAAATAAAGTAAATAGCTTTTACCTATGTTTTGAATTAAATAAATGTTTTTTCTTTACATAAAATCATTTTTTAAATAAAATTAATATGTAGATAAAATTATTACTAAAATTACAAAATTTGAACTTTAAAAATAAAATCTGAAAATAATGAAAAATTTGTTCGAATAATTGTTTATTAAAAACATTAACTAAAATTTATCAATTTAGGACGATGTCGAATTACGAAAGCTTTGCTGAGTTGTTCAAAAGACAATTCTAATCGTAATGAAAATAAAAGTTCGAAAACCCATGTTGGTGTTCTTAATGCAAATCAAACATTTTTAGAAGATACAAATGAAGAATTTACGGAAAAACTTCTCGGTTTCTTGTCTTCAAATATACCGCTCTATCGACTTAGAAATCAAAAATTAAAGGATTTATTTATTTATATTTTGATTTCGTTTCGGAAACAGCAGCACAACCATATAATTGTATTATGTATGAAAGAAATATTTTACAATTGAAGCAACATTTCAGAAAAAAATTTTATTTTTACTGATGAATCCAAAATTTAAATTGATCGAAGGAAAAAAATTAGATCAAATATGTTTTTAAAGACTTTTTTTCAAATAAATTTCAATCAAGTTTCTGCTGCTTTGAGACTGAAACGTTTAATTTAACGAATTTTGTATTGGTTTAGGAACTACTTTTGAACATTATTAATATCTTTCATAAGAATTTAAAATAAATATTTGTGTTAAATAGCAGATGAAATATTCAATACTCCAAACAAGTAACGTAATTTTAAATTTGTATTAAAAACTATTATTTAAAATCGCAATTTCACATTTAAATTTGTTTACTTTACGTTATCATATAAGACTAAATACACAATTTACTTTCACTGTTTTAATATTGACCTTTTTGTCATAGTATTAAAACAGAATGGTTTTACCAAATGAATGAAAAACATTTATAATAAAAATAATTTTTAAATTTTAATAATTTGAACCAAAATTTTCTATTATTTTTATCAATTATTTTGGTAAAGCTTTTTGTAAGAAATTGATAATCGAACATGTTTCGAAGTTTCATACTCCATCATCAGCAATTACAATTTGATATTTGTTAGTCTTAATGTAAGTTTTTTATAAAAAGCTATTTTTTGAAAGAAAGATTTTTGTTTTTATTTTAATAATTTAAATATTATTATTCAATAATATTTCAAAAATTTTTAAATAAATAAAAATATAATTCCATTTAAAATTTTTTTAAAAAACTCACATTAAAACTTACAAATATAAAATTATGTACTAATGATCGTGTTGGGGTTCCTTTTGGTGAACATTAAATTTTTGATATTTTTAAATTAAAAATCCTATGTATATTTTAGATAAATTAAAAATAATTTTTGACTAATTAAAATGAAATATTTTTTAAATAAAAAATTTAAGTTTATAGATAATATTTTTTACTAATTAAAATAAATAAGATTGCATAAAAAAATATTTTATAGGTAATATTTCTACTAATTAAATTGAAATAATTTTTGTAAAAAATTTTAGAGTGATGATAATATTTTAATTAAATTGGGACAATTTTTCATAAAAATTAATTTTTACAAATTCACAATTAAAATATCATCTTCGAAGTTAAAGAATATTGTAAAGAAGATTTTGATATATTTTGTAACACTATTTAAAATAAAATTAGAATGTTTATCGACTTTAATTGTGTTAAGAGAACTCATACATTTGATAGAACATTTATTACATTCACATTTCTTATCATCTTTATGATGATCAATATTATTGCTTTCACTAGATTCCATCACTCAATTTTCAATATCTCCCATTATAATCTGAACTATACTTGAGAAGTTGGCGTTCATAAGACTATCAACAATGTAATGTGATAGATAATAAAATGTTAATTAATTGGAGATTTTATATGTAAGTATTAATTTTTTTTAGGATTTTATTGGATATTTAATGCAGGACAATTTTTTAATTTAGTATTTTAAAAATAGTGACGGCCTTACTTTGTCATATTTAAATATTAATTAATTGGTTGTAGTTTCTTGACAATAATGATTCACAGAACTGTCTCTCATAATGCGAATCAAAACCCTTCCGTAAAACAGAAAACTCATCGTGATTTTACAATTTGTCTCTGCAAGGCACGAGTTGTTACTCCTGTGACAATAAAATTAATAAACCAGATTATCCGGCAATCTACAAATCATTTTCGTTCTATCTGAGAGGAAGATTTGTATTTCAAATACTCTATTGTATTGATACTACTATTGTATTTTAATTATTTGTTAGTGCTCTTCATTTTTTTCTTTCTTTAGTTCTTTTTAAAACCGTTTACGAGCTGATCTTTTTTAGAAATTGAATTGTTACGATGGGAGAAATTCGTACATTGGAGGTCCAAATCATCATCGGAAACCTTGGATTAGGGAGCATTTACAATAAATTTGATTAAATAAGATTTTTTATCATTTGTTACAAAATAAAAATAGTATTTCTTCTATTTATAGGGATGAGTTTTCAGTTCTACAGAAGAGTTTTGATTCACATGATGAGATACAGATCTGTGAATCATTATTGATATGTCACTACAACCCATTAATTAATATTCAAAATGGATAAAGTAAGGCCGCCTCGATTCTTAAAATCTTTAACTAAATTAGAATAAAATGTTTTTTGCTAATAATATCCAATAAAATCCAAAAATATATATGGAGGTAGAAGGATTTAATAATAAAATATAAATTCATTTTTAAAATGCTAAATTGTTTTTTCAATATTCAAGTTTAAGAGTTTTCATGTGACCCTCCTTATTTTATAAGTAACATTATATATCTAGTATTTTTATAAAAGTTTGCGTTTTCTCTCAAGATATAAATAAATAAACAGGATAAATATTTTGACAACTGGGAGCCCCCTTTAATAGATCATAATTTGTGTTTCGATTAAATCATATAAATTAACCATTTCTTTCGTAATTTTAGGTTTTATTATTAAAAATAATATTTGCATTGAATTTGCAGTTTGATTTTGTCATTTATTTTTTGCCTAATAATTCTTAAAATTGTTTTCAAATATTTACTGAAAATTAAAAATCTTTAGTCTGAATTATTCTTTGATCAAAATATTAAATTACATTTTACAGCAGACATTTTTAATTAGTTATTTATTTAATTATACACTTTTTTGAGTATGTTAAAAATTTTATATTAATAAAAATATTTTATTTTAAGATAATTACCATAAAATAGAGAAAAGAAAATTTAAAAACATATTTGTTGTAAAGAATCAATAATATATTTTACTAGTTTCTATTTAACGAAAATATTAAATCAGATTAATCTTTCTTGAAGCAGTAAAAAACAGAAGAGTCAATATTTGCTCAATAATTCAGAAAGTCTTACTTGTTCACGAAATTCATTAATTACTAAATTTAATATTTTACATGAATCATTTTTGTTCTTTAAATGTTTTTATTTCAAAAATATAAAAAAATATCTTATTTCTTAAATTTTTGAAACGTTTTTTTTTAGTTACGATAATACTTCATGAAAATATATTCGAATGACGAAGGGTTTTTTGTTATTTTTGTAAGGATTTTTTGCTTTGTAGGCGTATTTTATTTTTAATAAGCTTATTTATATTTGGGAATATTATTATTTAATTGAAATTTCAATATTAACTTCAAGAAAATAGTTTTTTTTAAAGAGTATTATGTATTTAAAAATTTTTAATCAATGCTATTATTGATAATTAAATTTATTTATTTATTTTAAGTAATAAAATATAGAAATATATATTTTAAAAATTAGTAATAAAATTATTAATAGTTCAGTATTAACAATAAAGTTGTGAATCTTTTTAGATTTTATTAAAGTATTACAATAAATTAGAAAAAAATAATTTATGCAAGAGAAACTTTGTATTCACATATGGTTGATTAATATTCATTTATAATTTTATGTTTGAACACATCAGAATGACATTTAAAGAATAGATTTATATTATTTCAGAAAAGTAAATTCGTCTATATAGATATTATGAGACATCTCCTCAATGTATGTGGCATTAGATGCATAACATGTAATTGAATACAATCAAATGGGGTTGTAAATTTATTTTAAAATACATTTTGGATTTAAGATGTTTGTAATTTTATTTTAAAATTAAAGCAATATTTACACATTTAAAAATTGAACGTTTAAATTGACTTAAACCTACGGAATATGGAATGCTCAAACCGTATTTTAAGATCGGTGGTTCTTTTATGTCATTTTTCATATCTTTTTTTATTGATTTATCTATTGTTTCCTTGGTCAATTTCTCAAAAAGTGATTTAGAGTAACTCCTGTTATTCAATAATTTGGTTAGTAGATTAATATTATCAAAAATGTTTGAAACAGTTGACGATAATGTTCAAGATCGTTAAATTAACTATTTAGGCAGATTATATAAGTATTGAAGTTAAAAAAACTGTTTGGAATCGTGTACACCCTGTATCATTTTTTTGTGAATCTCGGTCTCGTAAATATCTTTTTTCATTACTTATAGTAACTTTAGAAAAGATAATTTATTATTATTCACTGTTTCCGTTTTAAATTTGATATTTTAGAAGCAAAGAATTTAAGTAATTATTATCAGTAATAAGAAAAATTTCATCAACATAGTGTTATACATGTTTTTTTATGCTTGTTGGTCTCATTCATACCATTCGTTTTCATATTATGATATTTTTATAAATATACCGTGTATTGAATCATATTCCAAACAACTAGTTTCTGGTAAAAGCACTGCTTCAAATTCTGAATTTTGATATTATTTTCAAAGAATCCAGAGTGACCTTTATATTCATTAAAAATGCCAAAAGATGTAGATATGGATCCGATTCTTCTGTCCAGATTTTCGATGAACTATTTTTTTAAATTTTGTCAGGGAGTTTACAAAGGGAAATATGACTGACATAAAAAAAAGTAAAAGTATTGGACATTCAAAGTAATTCAACCAAACATATAAAATGCTAACAATTTTAAAATATGAAATGGAATTTTGAGCCGGTAGAAACGAAGTTTAAACATTGTGATGCCATAATACAAATTCATATATTTGACATTTATAAGACGAAATTAATTTGTAAACTTGAACATGACACAAAGTCTCGTAAAATTTTAGTTTATACTTTTCAAGAAACATAACTGTATATTTCTGTGGAATTTGGTCCACTATCCTTGAAGATTTTGTTATGAGAAAGTTTAAGCACAAAACTTGTGAGGGATTTGTTTGATATTGATTGTATGTTGATTGAATGTTTTGCATAATAATGTTAAGTAAAACTATATAATGATGTATTTGAATATATCCTAAATAAATTTATTTCGCAAAGTATTTATTATGTATTATGTGGATAATTTAAAAGATTGGACATTATTTTAGTAAATAAGTAAATGAATTCTATGGACCACTTTGAAGTTCTTGATTAACATATGAAATATTGAATTACTAACTTTGTTTTTAATAAGAAATCATTGTTGTGAGGAATATTTAAATTGTATGAATGTCTGAATGTATGGATGCTGTATGTTGATTTAAGTATGTTGAACTTGTTGTTGAGTGGTGATCCTCCCAGCAGATGGAAATTAGTAATTTTTGTATTTACAATGATTGACTATTCGAACATAATTAAAATAATCATTTTATAAGTTCATCTGTTTAATATTAATAAATTAAAATTTAGTTTTTCTTTAAAGAAAATGATAAGCATTTAATTAAATATAAATAAAACTAATAAAATTTAAATTAAATTAATTTTTAAAAATTTTTAATAAATTTTTATTATTTTCAGTTTTTATAAAGAAATTGTTATAATTTTAAAATTAAAGAATTTAACATTTTAAAGAAGTAAATATTAAAATATTTTAATAGTAAAAGATTAAGAAAAATTGTTTGAATAATCATGATTTAAAATAGAAAAAAAACAATTAGAACGATGTCGAACGGTGAACGATCTTCCGAGAGTTGTGAAGACTCTAAATGTGATAATAATAAAAATTCAAATGAAAATTGTCTTAATGTTCTAAACAATTGTCAAATACAAGAAGTTGAAAGTGTTTCGAACATTTTTTATAATACAGAAATTAAATATAAGAAATAAATACTTATTAGTAACATCGAATATGTCTTTGCTTCTGTCAATGATTATCATCATACAGACGCACAATCTTTTAGTCAGAAAGATAAAGATTATTTTGATCACGGTAAAAATTTTAAATTAAGGAATCTTTGTTTTTTAAAACTTAACGGTTCAATTTTATCAAAAAAAATAATAAAATACACAAGCAAGCTGAAGTATTAATTGATTGTAAATTTTATTGTCATATTTTCGACAAATTCAAGTATAAAAATATAGTCACTTTTAGGAGCGTTGGCGAGTTCATAAAATGTTTGAATCAATTTAATAATTATAAGTAGTTAGTTAAAATTTTTGATTCAATGAATAATTTAATTTTTTAATTTAAAAATTTTGCAAAAAGTAAATTGTTATGTAAGACAAAAATAGAGTTTAAAATCTACAAAATCAAAAAGTTCATATATTCAGTAAAAAACTTTAAAATAAGAACTTTAAAAGAAATAATAAAATAAATAAGTTATTGCGTAAATTTATAATATCAAGCTACCCAAAAGTAGTTTTAAAAAATTAAATAGTTTTTTTACAAATTAATTTTAAAATTAGATGTTTATATAAATTGAAAAAATAATTTTATCATGATTAGAATATATTTAAAAAATACATAATAAAGAGTAAATAATAAAGAGTAATAAATACATAATAAATAAAATAAATTTTAATTTTATATAAAACGTATTATTTAAAATTTGAAAAGATAATAAACTAAATTATTTTGTAACTTTTATTTAAATAAAAAAACAACTCAAATATGATATGATTTCATAAATTTGAAAATTAAAATATTGAGACAAAATGAAAATATGACATTCATTAAAAAACGGTTCAATTGAAATAAATAAAAATGAAATTTTTATTTTTTAAGAATATAATTTTATCGAAATAGAAATTCAATTTTAAAACGATTAAATTAAAATAAATGAAAATGTAAAATAAAATGAAAATTTAATAAAAAATTAAATAAAATCTTTGTGACAAAGTTTTAATAAAATACTTTTATAATTTTAATTATAAATGTAAAATAATAATTAACAAAATAACAATATCTGAATTTATCTTGATATTTATTTATATAATGGTTTGTGTAAAGAAAAGAAAGTGTTTAAGTTACTTAAAAATATTTAATATCGTTAATGTGATAGAAAATAAAATTTATTGTCATGAATCTTGATCTTAATCAAGAACCCAATAGTCACAATGAAATCAAATAAAGGAAAAATAAAAACAAATATTTGTAAATTGCTGCAATCCTAATTTATGGGGATCGTATATGATAAAGTTTATTACTACGGACATCAATGTGACTTCAAGTAGTTTTATTAGTATTATTAGTATATTTTCGGATAATAAGAAATAAACATTAATCATACATTTTGGTAGGAGAGGCACAATTCAAAATAAGCACACAACATTCACACACGAAACATCAAACATTCAGAATATTCCTTACAGGTATATTTACATTGAAAGAAAGAATGATGTATATTTTTGTGGTTTTTAAAATATATTCGTGGAGTTTGGATAACGAATACAGTTTCATAGCTGTCATATGCGGTATACAAAAAAGTCCTTGTTTATTTTATTAGTATAAGTACATAAACAATTCCCATACTTTAGGTTTAATTCAAACTTTTAAAAATACTTTTAAAATATATTTAAATAATACTTTATTGAATTATAATTCTATCAAATGAGAGTCAAAAAGAGTCAACTGCAACTAAATGGTTTTTAAAAACATATTCCCTACAAAAAATACTATGGATTTATTAGTAATCATTTTTTATTTTATTTATCTTATTTTTTATTTTAAATGATAACTTTTCATCATATGTTGAATCTTATGAAGTTTCATAATTATTTTTTTAGTTGTAAAAGAGAGAATAACAAATAAAAATTAAATTAAAGATAAACCTAAATGTAAACAATTTGTTTGATTCATAAGTTTTGAATCACGACACATAAATACTATATTAATACTATAATTATATATTTAGTATTTGTATTTATTAATACTTTAGGACTACCCAGCGTTCCTCGGAATAAAAAAGTTTTAAAAAATATTTTGTCTAAAAAAATATTTATTTCCTATTCAGGGCAACTACTCCAAGAGTCGCTTCAGTAATCCCATCAGTGGTGAAATTGGTACACCACTGAGATGAAAGAAATATGGCCTTTAATTTTGCTTCGGTCCCATTACTATGGAAATTAATGTTATTTATAAATATTTTTGATTTTTTTCATAGAGTATACACATGCACATAAGTTAAACTTTTATAGTAAAGTCAGAGTGATCAGATTTAGACAAATTTAATTTTCTCTCAAATTATAATGTGGGCCTTGAGAGCCCCAACGGAACTGAAAATTTGCAAATAACGGGATTTTCCGATAAAACAAAGTGTAACACTGAGTAAAGCGATTGTAAAAGTCAAATGATATCCAGATAGACATTCGGTAAAAAATGAGAATAGATGGGATTGCTTGACTCATCTTCAAATAATTAGAATAAATCGAAAAGATTAAGTTTTCTAAAATTTCATCAATATTTTATTAAAATTTATTTTTTCAGAATCTTTTTCAGGAATTTCTGAAACATCTTTCACAGTTTGATTGCAATCGATGTGAGCATCAGAGCTTATATGCGGCATTCATACATTCATATATATTTAGATATGTATGTTTCTCTTGCCAATAGGATCGCGCTACCCATGATTTATTAGGTAGCGCTTAACCGATTTTGGTGAAGATAATGCAACAGAAAGCATGAAACACGTCAATGATTCACAATAGCCAAGCAACTGATCCTCAGCAGTTCGACTTGGTATTGTTAGTAGATGAGCTCTCTAAGTGAACAACACTTGTTAACAATTCAAAATTTTGTATCGAATAACTGCCACTTATTATAGATATCATCATGCTGTCTTTTTCGGATGAAACTCCGGGTACGCCTGCAGCATCTTTTAAAGAATCGGTTGCCACAAACATCATATTTTCATTCAGAACTTTAGTACATGATTGATTTTGATGGGTACAAAAGTTTATAGGATTGGATACCTTAAATTTTTTAATCTGTGTAATGAACTGCAACGACATGTCAACCTTTTTATGGATCAGATTGTCTTCACTTCACACTAAAACAGAACTTTAGACAAAGTTTTCAAACCGAACACCTTTACACAAAGCACAAGCACAAGAGTCATTTGATCAATTTGTAATTTGATAATAAATCCATTTTCAAAACAATTCCGACCTCGAGATCAGTGGTACCAAAAATTTTTATTTCAGCATTTAAATTTATCAAAAACAAATTCTCCATTAATCAATTCCTGCAGGTCAATAGATAGTCTATTTGCAACAACTCCTTTAAAAAACATAAAAAAAGAAATTTTCAGAATAAAGAAGTTAATCTTAGAATTTTTATTTTAAATACCTAAAATACACCCATCCCTGTATACAATAAACATATTTCAGGTGTCTTAAATCATTTTTTTAATTTAAAAAATATTGTATAGTCTAGAACAATGTATTATTAAAATTTAGAATAAATAATGGCAACTTGATTTTATAAAATCTTTCTATTTGTTTTTTTTGCAAAGAATAATTTTGAAAATTCCTGTAATTTAATACAGACAAACTGTTTACAGCTTTCATTGAAATTCTTTAGTCTCTAAATGTACCGAACACCTGAAGAAGTTCAATTAAATAAAAAAAATAGTTGATTGTAGTGATCTAATAAAGGATTATTGTATTTATATATACATATAAATAGTATCTAGAACTGATAATGGCATTTTTAATAATAATGAAAAGAAGGGCCATTTTTGAATATTAAATTTATTCGCAATACATACGCGTTTCACCATTTCGGCATCTTCAGTGCAATGAAATAAAGTGATTAATTGCTATTTATATAGTTGAAAAACTATTACATCATACGTCTCAAAAAGATGCTTTTTTTTCCTTTTTTAAAAAAAAGGTATTTCAATGATATTTAAAAATATTTTAAAAACTTTAATATGATTAGATGAATCACCTTGCAAGTTTAAGCATGGTTTATCATGCTTTATTAACAATGCTTCGGCAATAATCCTTTCATAATTTGTGTCAAAATTATTTAAAATCACTTTAAATAAAGAGATTGGCAGACAATTTTTTCTACAAGAAATTTTATTAAATTTATCGGTATTTAATATGTCGTACATTTTTTCTAAATAATCAGATCTATTTTGAATATATACTCCATTTCCTTTATCAAATCTAGAGATACAAATATCTTGCTTTTTTAAATTTAACAATACTTTCTCATCATTTAAATTCATTTTTCTGTTAGTCAAAAGGAAAGAGTTAGTTGCTTTTCTTAAATCAATCTTTAAATTCTCATTAGACTCCTCGTCTCCAATAGAGATTAAATTAAAAAAAGCTTTCAATTTTTGATTTAACTTTTTTTAAAAAAAAGAAAAAAAAGCATGTTTTTGAGATGTGTGATGTAATCGTTCTTCAACTATATAAATAATAATTAATCACTTTATTTCATTGCACTGAAGATGCCGAAATATATATATATACATAATTTTTTTTCAAATTTTCTATAAAGTTATAAGTGTAACCATGTATGCTTTTTTCAGATTGATAATGAAGTGCAGCGAAATACATACATTCGATCACTGAATGTAACTCTAAGATCACGGAGAATATTAATTTGTCGAAAATTACACAAACATGATACACTGGAATCATTGATCTAACAAAGATCGTGCTGGCAGCCCTCGTATTAACAACTATTTACAACAGTCAAGGCGTTTGTCATGAATAAAATCAAGAAAGAGTATAAATCAATCGGATTTGGATAGGTTGATGGATTCGGAAAAGATGTCGAAGAGAATAAGTAAAAGCGGAAGACACACGGGCTGCAAAAGGGTCTTCTCAGGCTGATAATAATAAGTCACTCATTTTTCTGAGAGGTAGTGAAGCTCGGAGACGTGCTCATCATCAGTAAGCGAATGAGCCAGTAAAGCTGTATATGATTAAGATAATCCATTATGATAACGAGCTTAACTTGTATGAGATGAGAAAGAACTCAAAGTTCGATGTTTACCCTAAGTAAATATGAGCCTAATTATTGAAAAAATGGAAAATAAATAGTGTTAAAAAGTAAAGAATTTTCTGCTGTTAAATCTTTAATAAGCAATTTTTCTCATTGTTATAATTTATTATTCGATGAAAAATGTGACTAATTAATTTATTTGATTGAGGTTTCTTATAAATAACAAATTAGAAGACGATTTATGGTCAAAATCGACAATAAATGTGCTATGAAGGGATCTATGATCAATCGTTGGCGATGTCAGAAAATCTGAGCTATTTCTTAAATTAAAATAAAATGTTCATAAAATACATTTTGATGATAATAAATCTTATTTAATTGAAAAATATTAATTACATCTCACTTTCCTCTCAATATTCTCAAAAAATTAAGATAAACAATTGAATCCATTTCAGTGATTTGGTTTCAGGATAAATATAAATAATTGAAAGATTTCATTTTAATAATTTGCTAATAAATTTTATAAAAATAAATGTGTAAATATATAATTAAAATTTCTTTTACTCATAAAAACATTTATTTGTAACTTAATTCTCATTTTTGGAAGGTAATCATTTTTTATAATAATTTATAATACAAAAGGTTGTTTAAATAAAAACAAAAACACGTCATTTGTTAAATATACATTTATTTTTCAAGACAATTACTTTCGACGGTATAACCGTCATCGTCAGGTCTCAAGAAAAAAATGAATTTTAAATCTGCTTATATAGGCAAGCAGTGATTATGTCATGAATGGATTGTTATGTTATCAAGACACGCTCAATAGGGTTTTCGAGAGACCCGTTTGCACATTAATCTTAGGATCTAAAGATCTGATATAAAGTGCTTCACAGGCCACCCTCTCCCAATAGTTTTTAAAACGACAACACAGAATTTTAAAATCATTTATGCTTATGTTTTCATTTGACATCAAAATCCACGCTTTTAAATAATTTAGCATGATTTAATGTCAAAAATTGGAACATTTCAATAAATTGATCTCTTCATCTGATAATTTTACATTACTTAAATTTAAGACTGTATCTTTGTTTAAATAAATTTATAAAAATAATATCCATATAAATATATGATTTGTCTTTCTAGATAACAAATTAAATTTTAATACTTTTGGAAAACTGTTTCTTGAATAAAATACTTCCATAGATGTTTTTGTCTTATTTAGTTTATTCGTCGAAAACGATGTTAATAAATCCCTATGTTGCCCCGAAGACAGGGTATATATATATATATATATATATATATATATAATAAAAAAGAATTCGAAATTCGAATACAAAATATATAATTAAAATTCGTTCTCAATAATAAAATAATATCAGAAATGAAATAATGCAATTAATGTTTCTGTAATAGAATAATGTCAGTAATCGACATTCATCAAAATGATTAAAGTGACTAGTCATGAATGATTCGTGACTAGTCTTTGGAAGGGAGGATATTTTATATAAACATAGATAATAACGAAATAGAAAAGATTATAATATTTAAATTTAAATTCCGAACAATAACCTTTTGAATAGAGTTCGTCCTATCCATATGTCATTTTCTTTATCATATCTACGTATTCATATATTGCTAAATAATTGCATTGGAAAGGAAAATTACTTTATGGGGAAACAAATTACTTCATTAAGTTACTTCTATCTAACTAATATCTTTTGAAACTTTATTATTATTCCTGAAATATTGAAAATGAAACAAATTAAATACTTTGATAATTAAACGGTTAACTTTTCCTTTCTGGATTATTTTAAAAATTTAGGCTTGTTACTGATTTAACAGAGACAAAAGAAACTAGATCAGTACCTGTTTGAACTGAAATCTGCCATGAAATGGTTGATCATTTTATTTCAAAGTAATTTAATATGACACATTTGGATATGTAATATGAATCTGCTACCGTAATGAATGAATGGTTAAGCGTTATTTTTCGAATGTTGAATTTTTTAATATTATTATTATAAAATTATTGTTCAAATCAAGATTTATTCATCAAATAGTCTTAAATAATTATGTGTCGTGTGAATTATTATTATTATAAAAATATTAATTAACATTCAATAAATTTTTATCCAAAAGGTAAAGAATTACGGGCTTTTGATTGATGCAGTCGCTGTAATCACTCCAGAACATCTTCTTCTCAGTGTCAAAAAACCATGTTCCATTTTCTTCACATTTCTTGTATGCAAAAGCTAAATGTTAGATTAGTTAAATTTCAGGATTATCTTATATATACAGATTACAAAACTATCATACATTGAGCTTATTAAAAATAATTAATAAATATTTGTAAATATAGGGTAATTATAATAAAATGTAATGTAATGTAAATTGTAATTATAATAAAAACCGTTTATATTGAAACCGGAAACATTCGGACATTTAGACGTTGCCAGCTCACCACCTCTAGTGTAATTCCAGCAAGTGCCCAGAGGATCCTTGTATGACTTGCAATAAGAAACTTAATGAAAGTTGACATTTTATTATCTATTCTATAGTTAAAATTATATAATATTATTGTTATTATTATTGAAAATTTATGAGGGAGAGATTTTGTTTTTCTGTAACATTTATTACTTTCTGATATTAAATAACTTTTATATAAAAGAATAAATTTAATATATTTCAACATTTATTTTTATTCTTTGTATTTATTTTATGTGTTAATGTATTTATGCAGTATTAACCCCTTTACCGTGTGTCACGAGTTAACTTGTCATATGAAATCTTGGGCTTAACCGTACATCACGAGTTAACTCGTCTTCAGATAAATCTTTACTTATTATGATTATAATTTATGCATAGTGTAGTTTGTGTAGATTTATGCATACATAAAACATAACAAATCAAATAATGAAAGAAAACAATTACACAGTTTCCAAAAAAAAATTTTTTCCACGGTAAAGTGGTTAATTATTATTATTTCATATTTATTATAAATCCAAAATAATAACTCTTATCATTAATTACATTTGTAATATAGCAATAAAAACCGAGGTAGAGATGCGACATTTTGAAAATGTACATTTTTATGACATTTATTTTTTGTTACAATCATATTTGTTAAACAATGTTTCTTTATATTTAGTAGGGGTAGCAGCACATAAAAAGAAGCACTTTAATCGAATTCGAGTGCGACTGCTTTTACATGTCAAACTCAATTTCCTTTTATATTGTTCAGATTCAGAGATTTTAAGACGGCCACCTATTCTTTATTATTGCTTGAAGTCAAGTTGGAGGGTACGTTTATGGCTTCTCGAAACATCACAGAAATATCTGAGTGTTTCCTGTCTTAAACAAACATGGGTAGGTAGGCTTTCAACCAATAATATGACTTCAATTTACCAAACAGTCTCGATTAAATTTAATATATTAAATATAATATATTAATATATTAAATTAAATTATTAAATTATTATTAATATATTAAATTAAATATATTAAATATATTAAATATATTAAATTTATTTTAATTTAATTTAATTGTAATATTTTTACCCTTCCAAAGGCTATTTTAATGTTCTCTTTCTATGATTTTTATAAAAATTTTATAAACTTTTATTGTAATTGTGATTTATTTAAAACTCATTTATGTTATTAAATACAAAATTGCATTTTAAATTAATTTATTCAACAAATTAAAAATTTGGTCTTAAATTTTATTTTTGTTGAATTTTAAGGTAATTAATTTCGTTTAATTTAAATTTCAATGGATTTATTCTTAAGTAAATATTTGTGAATAATGTTAGACCGATATTCAGTGTATTTGTCAAGCTAGAATCATGATGCAGAATAAATTTTACTTTTATGTTTCAAAAAAAGATTCTTAATAAAATTAAATATATAAAATCATAGTTTGATTCATCAGTAGATGAAAGAGGTTATTAAATGTGAAAGAGAAACTGATTGAATGGATGTATAAAAATATAAATTCAATAAATGAATGTAAAATTTGGAACTCAATCTTTAAAGATTTTCAATTTTTTTCATTTTCCTTTGCTCAACAGTTTTTTCTACTAATTATCACTTAGGTAAGCATCATCCTTTTTCGAAAATACTCTCTCAATTCATGATCACTCTACAAACCCTCAGAGAAATTATCTACAAATATTTTAAGAGAAGAAATTCTAATTATATATTTAGATAAAGTATTTTGTATTCGAATATTTTCTCCCAAAGCAAATGAGATATTATTTCCTAAATACCATCGTGTCAGCACTTCAACATTGTGAGACCCTGGTCTGATCTCTCATACTATGATCTCTCTGTGAAACCTTCTGTTCTCGTATTTTTTTAAATGACTTGTGATACTGTTGTTTTCTCATCTTGTACCGCTACAGTACCGTTGTAATTCATGCCTCAGTTCCTTCTTTAAGTTTTAATTCATTTCCATGTACTTCATTGTTTTTTTTTTACTTTAACCATCATATTTTTAGTAGTCTCAATCAGAAATCCAAATACTAACTTGATCCATATGTTCCATAATTCGTTTTATAATGTTCTTCCCGTAGCTTTTAAATCTTTGTTCTTCTGAGCCTGCTTTTCTAGATGTTCTTTGTTTAAATTAAATTTTCCTTGGCTTATTTGAATTAATAAATTCATGTAATCTATAAATCAATGTCTTATGATTATTTTCTGATGGGATCTTTTCTAGTATTTTTTATCAATACTTTTGCTGAGATTCGAACAGTTTTTATTTACTGTTGAATAAGTCTTCTGAAAAAGTTTTTATTTTTCAGTCGACAAGCTATCATTTTAAATTGCCGTATTTTCCCGGGGGATAAGTAGCACTGTTATATAAAAACGCGTCTAACATAAAAACGGAAAATTTTGGAAAAAAAAGTTAATAAATAAGTCGAAATTAATCACCTACATTAAAAAGTAATAATTTAACAAAAAATAATAATTTCAATTTAAACAATAAATATAAAATCATAATTTAATAAAAGTACATATCAAAATATTGAAAGTTTTTCAACGCTGTTGAAACATCTATTCTAATGAAATTATGTCTGCATCAGAATTAGTTTATTTGTTTTGGTTTTTAGTGCCATAATCCATAATTCCACAAAAAATCTTTATCTTCGGTGTCCCTCTTAAATAACTAAGCTAAGGTCGCTGCCATATCTAAGTTTTTTTTCTTTATCGTCTTTTTCGTCCTTCTCTGTTCGTTGTGAATCGGTGGAAATTTGTGCTTCTTTGAATCCAAATGTTATTGTCCTAATGCTGATATTAGCTCATGTTTTACTGATCCATTCAGAAACTTGTGCATATGTTGCGCGTCGCATACGTCGACGGTCAGTGAAGCTGTGTTTGCAATCAATCATCCAGTCCTCCCACTGTTTCTCCCACTCCACATTCTCTTTCAGCTTGTTTGTTGCTGATTTCTTCGGCAAATCTTATGATTTTTATTTTACATTTTGCCGTGTAACTTTTCCTATTCTTCGTGAGAGTCATAATGCTGTCTAAAAATATAATATGTGAATATAATATTTACTTCTTGTAATTCGTATTCATATTAACTCAGATAATTTTTAAATAAATAACTAACATGACTTAAAACTATATTTCAATATAACATTTAAACAATTCTAACATTCATAATTTTTAAACATGAATTTTAATTATTAATCTTAAATCTTACAAATTTAAAATTTGATTAATATTAAGAATTGTTTCATAACAAGGAGGATTTTTGATTGTTGGTGTGAGAACGGGCTTGGCATGGCAGTCGCGCAATGGTGAAGGTGGGGGGTTGGCGGGTCGTGGAGGTAAATAACGCATAAAAGTTTTACATAGTATTCTGTCTGCAGCCTCGGACTCATATTGGCATTCCCACATGTGGAAAGACACGAGCATCTCAAGAAGTCGAGAGGATCGTTCCCCTTCAGTGGGGACAGTTGACTAATAAACACTGGCAAAATAAATTCAGTCTGATTGATATCTCTCTCATTCAAAGAAGACACGCGCAACTCACAGTGCTCTGCGTCACAACACACCATTGTTGCGCCCATCATGCGAGACGATATTGATTGAAAGATCGAAACATTGCTGAAATATCGCGAATACAGATCCATCGATACAGATCTCAGTCGTCTAACGCTCTCATAGAGACCACAGATCATCAAATTATCAATCGAATCCTTCTTAGTGGTCTCATTGTCCAAAAACAGTACAAATCGCGCTACAACACCCACTTAATCAACCTCCTCATACCGATTTACCACATTTACCACACAATTACAATCGTTAATCGATAAAATCAATTTCTCATTCAAATCGGACATTTGAACCATTTTCATTATTTGGTTTATTGTTTCAATTTAGGCGATGTGTAAAGCTCAATTGCTATCGCTGACGGAAACAATGTTCCCATTTTCGAAAAGACAGTGTGGGGTAAAGAAACCGCATCAAAATTCGCGATACAATTCATAATTTCGTTTGTGGTGGCAATGTTTAAAAAAAGTCACAATTCAAAAATGTTTCATTTCATTTTCAATCGATCATAATCCTTCTTTTTTACTCTTTTCACAATCGATCATAAACAAAATAACAAAACCAACAATCACAAATTCAATTACAAGTTCATTGGTAACATAAATTAATTTTCGTTTAAAGGTGTTTTTGTCTCATTTCCATTTTAATAGGTATAAATATAACGTAGATAAAAGTTTAAATAGAAAATGAAGTAAATATGTAAATATAAGAAATATTTTCGATAAATTTTTATTTTAACTATTTAAAGTATAGTTATCCTTAAAATATAAAATATAAAATTAGTGAAAAACATTAACATATACTCCTGAAGTCGATTCTTTTTTCTTCAAAATCTCAAGGATACTCTAATGTTTGTATTAATGTTTACATATATACTTAGGCACTCCATTTTTTATTACAAAAAATAATCTAATCACATCCACGAGACAGTTTTGTCATTTATGCAAACAACTGAGACTTATCATGTCAGTGGTGCTATTGTTGAGTCTTGCAGTTCTATATTTATTATTATTATTAATAATAATATTATTAATAGTATTAATCATAAAATTTAATTGAAATAATAAAAACTTACAAACTATTAAGAACATTTAAACAAGTCTCGTTTGAATGTTTATTACAATCATATTTAGAGTCATTATGACTCTCAGAAAGTCTTTCATCGTTTGTCATCATTCTAATTGGTTTTCTTATTTATGTTTTTAATCATGAATATTTGAACAATTTTTCTAAATTATTTTTTAAAATATTTAGCATCTAAAAATATTAATTCAAAAAAATAATAATTTTTACCATTTTTCAATAAATCTTAAAATAATAAAAATGTCATCAAATTATTAAAAATGCATTTAATTTAAATTTTACTAAAAAATATTAAACTTAATTTTAATTTTGTTCGAATAGTCAATCACTTTAAATTTAAATAAAAGATACCAATTTCCATCTGGGTGGGAGAATCACCATTCTAAATTCAACATACTTAAATCAACATACCGCATCCATACATTTACACATTCAAACAAATTAAAATATTCCTCACAAATACGATTTTTTATTATAGTATTTATGTTTCAAAAATATTACTTTTATTTATTTTAATCAGGTTCTCTTCTCTAGATTCCAGATCAAAGGTCGAAAGAAAAGTCTTTAATATCGAATTTGGAAATAAATACATTTTGTTAATGTTGGTGTTAAAATTTATATTTAATTTCAAGTTTGAGCTTAATGTTAATTTCAGCTCAAAAAAATAAATTATTTATATATATTTATATGATATTCATGAATTGTATTCGTTATAATAATGCAACGGAAACTCCGCACAAATAAATTTGATATTTTAAAAATTAATAAACAATTGTTCATTTGGGCTTATATGTCTTTTTCTATTCATAATGAAATTTAGTGGGCGTATGAATTTGAAATTGTACAATGAGGATTTTACTGGCAGTCAATCCTTCAAAGAAAATAAATTATTTCTAGTTTTACGTAAAGCAGACGAATAATGGTTCCTCGTGTACCAGGGGAATGGCATGCCCGAGTGCGTGCCGATAAATTATTTGAAAATAACAGATGGTCAACTATTGCAACTCACTGATAAAAGGGATTATAACTCGGAGAGGCAAATTGATCGATGAGCTCTTTTAGTGCGAGAATCGCATTACAAATGAAAATAACATTGGTCACATCGAGATCTGCCGTGGAAAACGAGAACCTGCCTTTTTAAGGCTAAAATTAATAATTGACGAAAATTAATATTGCTGACGGAGAGACGAGAGACACCATGATGTCTTTGAACCGTGGTCCTCCGGATGGAACGAGACAGACTAGATGATAATTTCTTGTATATATATTTCGATATTAACTTAAGTTATTATTACTATAATAAAATCGACGAATTTTGGCGCACCGTAAGGAGATGATCGAGAAACACAGTAAACCAGTGGTTTCCAACCTGTGGGGCGCGCCCCCCCAGGGGGGCGCGATACTGTTGCCAGGGGGGTATGCAGCTGTTTCCAAAATATTATTTTCGAATACAAACCGAGAAATTCGAATAGGTGTCAAAAAATGAATCAGCAGTATACATAATCCAAAATCCTCGCCGCGAATTTTTCGGATACAAAGGCTAAAACATCCAATCCATATTCTTTTTGGAACGAAATATCTCGCTTTCGCGTTTGGAGCCTAGCACTGGTGGGGCGTGGAATCAAAAGATAATCACTCGCAACATCCCGGGTATTCTCGTGCTTACTCGCGCCAAACTTCAGTAAACAGAAGCATCTGATTGTTTCTGTTTTCTATGAACAAAATTAGTTCGTTAGTAGTGCTTGCGATAACCACGTTGATATATAGAATGAAACGCTTCGCTTTAGTAACTTCTAAATAAATTAACATTGAGGTAAATTTTATAACTGTTATAATAGTACCAGGAAATGTTAATTTAATGTTGAGTTAGTTTTTCGGCACGAGCGCGAAGTAACAGGGTTATAAACATCCGAAACAATAAAATAACATTGTAATAAGAGG
>MQRK01232956.1:0-10691 GCA_001938485.1 Girardia tigrina | reverse complement strand
TCTATTTCATCAATAAAATCATATGACATTTTATCTAAAAATAGGCACAAATCAAAGTTAATACACTAACTGAAATTAATAAATAAAAATGGTAGAGTCAAAATAATGTAGGCGGCAGTAAACGATTTAGAAAAATATATAAAAAAAACGACATAACATTTGGGTACCCCTAATATATATATATATATATATATATATATATATATATATAATATAGTGAAAAACAAAAGAAACATCTTTTAAGTAACCATTAATTCATATTTTCTAACTTTTTTTATGTGATTTTGATAAATGGACTCAATTTTAAAAGAAACGAAAAGTCGGTGATAATGATAGAAGAGTTCACTTTGGCACTTTTATTGAAGACTGAATGAGACAACATCCTGCTTTTGAAAGAAAAATCAAGTTCTCGGACGAATGCGTCTTTACATTGAAAAGCAAACACAACATTCACAATTGGGCAACTGACTACCCTATGATTCGAATCGGTAAGGCAGGTAAAACTTCAAATTTGATTGTATTGGCAAGCATCGGATTAGATGGAATTGTTAATTTTGACATATCCACCAAAACGATGAATAGTCAGAGGATCTGTTCTATCTTCAATGATTTAACTTCACCTAAGCGGTGCGTTTAAATTAAATTAAACTGATTCAACATTTCATAACAGCCTCTGAAAGATACTGGATATTCTGGCAAGATGGTACTGCAAGTCACTTCATTGGTAATGCAAGGGCAATCTAGGACCAGTCACCTCGGTGACGATATTATGTTAGACGAGGTGCCGTGGAATTGTGTCCCAGAAGTCCTGAACTTACTATATGTTACTTCTGATTCTGGTCTTATCTTCAAAGAAAGGCTAGTGGGTATATTTTCAAGAGTGACTTCTTTTCAAGAAAAAAATCAAAGTTAACAGATGCTGATTCTACAGAGCATATTAAGAAAAGCTATGAATGATTTTCCTCTAAAAATCCGCAGCTGCCTGGAGGCGGAAAGAGATTTATTTGAGTGATATGCTTGTATTTTAGGGTTATACTTATATGATTAAATTTTTGAAAAAAATTTGTATGTTTGACACAAATTTCTCTAATTCTATCTTAAATTTATATAAATTATTTTGTTGCAAACAACTTTTCATAACTCTTGTCAATTTTAGAGATTTACAGAGATATGACATAAACTTCAGAGTTTTGTTTTATTCATAATGCATACTTGAACCTAAAGTGTCTTGAAACTATTACTATAAACCACTAAAACAAGTTTAAGGGCTTTTTACAAAAAAATATTGAAACCTTTTTTGCATATTATCAGTGGCCTTGGAACACTGCCAAAACTTTATGCTGTGCTTGAGACCCTAGTTTTACAATAATGATTGACTACATGAACTTTATGTTGTTTTAGATAAACTAATAAATAATTATTATAATTCAAAGCAAAAAAATGCAAAGGGGTCAATGAATTGATAAAGTTGTATCTAAAATAAAATTATTGAAATAGTGATAACAGACTCTCATAAGGGACAGAAAATGAAAAAAATAAACTTTTAACTTTTTAAAAGTCGCAGCTAATCTGAGGAACGTTTTTCTAATTGTAACTAATTGTTTGATCTATGAATCGTTGTTGGATCATTTTTTCCGACTCACTGTATTTGAGGAGCAAGATTTTACTGCATGAGGAGAAAGTTAAAATGTACCTTTTGCAACTGTATGAAATCCAAAAACACAACCAGAAGTATGCAGAATCATGGAACATCAATCAATGACTAGTCGTTTCGAAACGAGGAAATAGAAAAGATCTCGGAGACTAAAGCATTCCGATCCCGTAGGAGGCCTATCGGGGAGCTGCAAGACACTTTTAACTTATGATGGATTATATAAAGAGCCTAGAGGATCGATAACATTGATAGAGATAGCAAACTAACTACTGGAAGGATGAAACCGACGCGACGCAAGGGGAGACAAAAAGATTGTCAGTGACAGTTGAAGTATTAATCGAAAATTGTTAATGGTACTTCTAATGGATCTCATTTTAAAGGAATCTATTAAAAAAGAATAAGTGAAAAGTGAAAAACAATACCATAGAAGTCTGAAAAATTATTAATTATTTCCTTTTTATATATTTAATATTTTTAAATACGATTTATTTTGCAACAGAAATCAAAGTAAACTTGCAATTTAATTTTAATTTGAGAAATGTCAAAATTCAAAATATTTAGAGACATTTCATTAATTTTATTCATTACGTAGAAATAATAAACTGAATTTATAAGTAAAATAATTCCAAAAATAGTTCATTATATATTTCATTATGGTCTCTATAAAAGTATAAAAAACTGCTGAATAGATTTATAAAGGTCTACAACAAGAAAGAAGAATATTTTCTCCTTAAAGACATGAAATTGTTACATTGATGAAATGGTAACTCTAATTTTTCGACTTAATAAAATCCCTCAAAGTGAAGGTATCAAAATGATCCACAAAAAGAATCTTGGTAGAATGGTCGAGAAATACGATTGTGACACAGTGATGATTATTCGCTTTGTAATATAATAAGTATAGTTCCAGAAAAATTAATTCACCACATCATGTCCAAAAATCTTTTTTGTTGTAAATGAAAAACAATTCAACAATTCCGTTTAAAAGCTCATCTCTGATGTATTTAGTAGCGTTGAACCAAATCTGTTGATTCTTTTTGTGTTTCCAAGACTTTGTTCTCTAGTTAATAACAATTTGTAATGTGTTTTTTGAATTTAATAACACATTTTTGAGACAAACTTCGCACCGCACAATAATGAGTTATGAAACTTTATTACCATCACTAAAAAGAAGGTACTTAGTCAATATTATAAACGTAATTTCTAAACCCATCAAAGAGGTTATTAGAAATTAAGAAATGTTATTTAAATTTTTGAAATAATGTAAAATTAAATATTATTTTGGGACACTTTATCACTTGACACTTTGTCACTCAGACATTTTATCACAGTATAACAAAATTTGTCTGAATTGTGTATGAATGTGGTCTGTTGATTTGAGTTGGAATTGTGAATCTCCCATCAAGTTGGAAAATTGGTGTTTTATTGTATTTGCAAAAACTGATCATTCGAACAGTACTGAAAATTTAAAGAAAATTGAATAAGTAATAAGTTAGGATAAATTTTAAATATAAGTAATCTTTTTCAAAAAATTAAATGAACATATTCAAAGTATTAATTAAAAACATTTTAGAAGTTTAAAATAATTTTACAATTACTTTTTAAATTGTAAATGAAATTGGAAAGGAAACCGTGCTTCCACATTAAATTTAGAACCACAGAACAGTTTTTAAATGATTACTATTCAGCCAATTACTCCAAAAGACTTAATTGAATTAGGAGGATATTTTGACAATATTTCATTTTCTGGATATATCAAAGAATTGTAACGTGACAGAACACTGAACATTTTTTTATTTGAAATTGAATTGATACATTTTTTACAATCAAATTTCGAGAATTGACAAATTTTTCCTCTTTTTTTACCAAGCATTGTTTTTTATTGTGAGCGAAGACATTTACATTCAGACACACAAAAAAACACACATGCATGCAATCACATTTCTTCCATCGATAAGCCTTGCATTACATAATTCAATTGGTGAATTTCTTATTACCAAACACAACAATACACACACAAACAAAATAACATTTTCTTTTAATCAGATACACACGCATTCGATCAACACTCATACATATATAAAACCACACACAACAATCGACTCGAAATATTCCTCATTTAATTTTTGGTGATTTTTAATCACCAAATTAAAGTTATTTATTACAATATTTATTTACAGTATTTAAATTACTTATTTTGTTATATATTTTTTAATTATTTATTACTTTATTTAAATTTACTTACTTAATTATTTTTAATGTCAAATATTTATTTTAATTAATTTTTTTTTAAAATTTAAAAACTGGCAAAATGTTCGGTCAATAGAATCAATTTCCACTCCAGAAATTTTTTTCAAATAAATTAAAATATAAACTATGCAAAATTTTGTAATATTGTTGCATTTAAAAATATTTTTACATAATCAATTTTAAATTAATTTTTATAATATAATTTCCAGGTTATAAAAGTAAAATTGATTTTATAACTCAAATCTAAATATTTTAAATTAAATAAATAATAAATGTTAGTATAACTAGGAAATTTGTTCGAAAAATAATTATTAAAAAATTCCAAAAACAACCTGTTGTGACGATAAACGAAGAAAATAAACAATCACGATAAAGATCTTTTATTATTCAAAACTAACTCACTAATGGAATTCAAAATTAGGACATTAAAACAATTGTTATTTCTAATAGTCAAAAAATTAAAAATAAATGATTTTTTCTGTGAAGTTTTGATTATCATCCCGTCATATATCTACTTAACCCTAATTAAAATGACGACAAATGGCGAAGGATCTTCCAAGAGTCTTCACAGAGATTACTCTAAATGTAATGATAATAAATGTTTTAATAATAATTGTGTCAGTGCTCTTAACAGTCACGTTTTGTAGTTACAAATGTCACTTACAATAACAACTTCTAATGTGTTGTTTCTTTATTATTTCACCAGTTCTATGGACAATATTTCATAGACAAATCATCCAATATTTCAGAGAAATATAAAAACGAAATCTGCCACAAAAAATTGATTAAATAGTAATAAATATATGGCACCCGTAAGATCTCTGGAAACACCAGTTTAGCAGTCAAATTGTTAAAGAATTATAATTTCATACATCTCGAGGTTCATAAAACTAATTAAATAAAGGGAAAAGAAAAAAACTTTCGAAAATCAATCTCTCAAAGTATAATTTACTAATTATTTCCAACATTATAAATATTAATGTTAAACAGTGAATAAAAATAATGATCGGTTGGGATTAATTTTCATTGATGTATAAATAACGAAATTGAAATAAGAAAAAAAACGAAAGTTTTTTTTGACATTCATTGAATAAATTATCAATGGGTAGTTTTTGGAAATTATATTATTTAGTGTCGCATTTCCAGCTTGAATAATTGTTCCTATTGGCATCAATGGTCCGGGGGATTTGAAATTTGAAACATAAAACAAATTTGAAAAGGAAAGTAACAAAGTTTTTAAAAAAAAAATTTAAGTAAAAATAAATTTTTAGTAATTACAAAGAAAATAAGTGTTTAAAAAAATAATTATGAAGATTTTAATAAAAAAACTATCAGATAGAAAAATACAAAAAAACAGGAAAATATATAAAATAATATAAAATATCACACCAGTAATAAAAATATATAAAATAAATATAAAATTTAATATACATAAACCAACAGTCACTATATTCTTACGATAAGGAAATAAATAAATAAAATAGTAAAATAAATTTTATTTATTTTTTCATTTTATTTTTAAAATTATTTACATATATTTATTCTTAAAAAAATTTTGTTTCGATTTTTTATGAAAAAAATTGTATAATTTTAAATTAAATTTTTCATTATCGTACACGTAATGATATAGTTTAGAATATTATAAATATAATATTATTTGGAATTATATTTTCATTTTTCATGACATTATATAAACATTATTCTTCTTTAATCAATTGAAGATCCATTTGAGTAAGTTCAATTATAACCTAAGAATATAATAATCAATGATATTCTGCTTTATATTTTATTTTATAAATATTTTAGGTCTATAACTTGAAACTTGTTGGAGTAAGACATCATTTGAAGTGATGGCGTATGTAAATATTATCCAATATATAAGAGTTTTCGTAGTGATAACCTTAAATTTACTTATTTTTTTCAATTTAAAGAAGACTTAAAGAGCATCTAATATCTCAGAAGCAGTATGAAAAGAATGATTTTGACCATCAAAGATACGGAACTTTAAGTATTGATTAATTGTACCAAATTTCAGACGGAAAAAACTACCAAATCAGCTATTTTAATAGTTAAAACTTATTGGAAATATGAATAAGGAAGGAGATTGTAACCATATGAGCAGAGAATAAGAAACAATGACAATTATATGTTAACAATAAAAAAATTATTGGATCATCAAGTATGAAATTTGTAGAACTAAAGTCAGTCTATTGATAATTAACCAATAAAAATGTTTACGTCATTCATCAAAGTATGCACCTAAATTATCGACAACTTTTGCCATTTGAGGGACAGCTTGTTGAGGCCATCTGAATAAAATTTTGTGGGCTAGAATCTATAACTTCTTGGAAAGCCATTTTTACGTTTCTCTTCGGAATTGAATTTTTTTCCTATCAAAACGTTGTTCAAATTGAAGAAATACTAGTAGTCATTTAGAGCTATGGTAGTAGTCTGGTGAGTATGGAAGATGATGCAAAAGTTCCAACTCAAGTTCCTGTAGTTTTGTCACGGTCTTAAATACAGTATGTGGTTTTGAATTCTGATGGAGAAGAATGGGACTCAACCAATTTACCAATCGGGGCTGTTTTTCTCGTAGTTTTTGCATCATATATTTCAATTTGTAGTAGTAGACATCTGCTGTGATCGGTTTCACGATGTCATGATGGATTATATCTTCTGCAGATCAACAAACACCACCATCAACTTTTTTTTATGAATATTGTGCTTTGGAATGTGTTTTTGTGTTTCATTAGTGTCCGACCAGCTTGCTGAACGTTACCAATTATCATATTGATTCCACTTTTCGTCATAAGTGCCAATTCGATTAAAAAGGTGATCACATTTATGATGAGAAAGCAACATCAAACAAGCATCTAAATGTTTTTGTTTCTGCTTTTCAATTAAATCATATGGAATCCAACTTTTCACTTTACCAATTTGAGCCAAGTGATTCAATATTCTTTTGCTTTGTTATAGCAACTCTTAACGATAAATTATAGGGCTTTGTTATGGATTCAACTCCACTGTTACCTTCAGTTCGTCATAGTCTACCGGCGTTTCTAGGCGACTCAGAGAATCATTATCAATGTTAAAATGACCTTTCACAAATTTCTTGAAACAATTTGAGACTGTTTGCTGGGTATAAGCATTTTATCCGAATACACTATTGATGTTTCGTATGGTTTCTGATGATGAAAATCCACATAGGAACTCATAATTCCTGTTCGAATTTCTGCCTTTCCATTTTTTAAAATGCTGATTATTAAAACACGTCATCAGCAACTTTAATAAACTTTATTGATGTCTTCAATAGTCCAGATATGTAGCAATCAAACAAAAAAACAGAGCAACATAATCTTAATTCATTGTCAAATTATAACTATTTAAATTTATTGTAATCATGTTTTAAAATTTCATACTCGTCAACCTTATAAACAACCTTATTAGTAACCTCCAACGCGGAAAAAAAATATTTACAATCATGTAGCAATATCATCTAAAGGCGCTTCTCAGTAAATCATGGGACCAGAACAGTCACATTTAAAAGGAGGGTATCTCTACCAACTTGGAATAATCAGCTTGAGCCTGCGCTTCTTCAAAAGCAACCGGAATTTAAGAAAATAAAGAACCAGTGTACATTAATTTATGACAACACTCAATCTCCCTTAGCTTAAACTATTGAAGTTGGATTTTGTGTGGAAATGGAAAAAAACGCATGAAATATTTTATGAAGAACCTTTAATATATTTTTTTATTGAATATCATTTCCTTTAAAATTAATATAAAATTAATTTCTTGTTCATATTTATTACTCTACATTTAATATATGGTAAAAATGATAAAGTATTTGAACGAATTTGTCCATTTAAAAATTGTTGAATGTCAGTCAAAACATTTCCCCTATATATTTATTAATAAATAATGAGAAAGATAAAGCTAGAAAGATAAAAAGAGTCACGTTGCGTGAATATTTCGTTATTAATATAATTTTTGATAAAGAACACTGTTAATATTATTAGGATTTATGTTACTGTTTTGCAATAACTAATAATAAATAATATTTGTAAATTATAATTACGATTATATGCGATCAATGATCAAATTATTTAATATTTATTATATTTTTAATATTTATTATATTTTTAATATTTATTATATTTTTAATATTTATTATATTTTTAATATTTATTATATTTTTAATATTTATTATATTTTTAATATGTATTATATTTTTAATATTTATTATATTTTTAATATGTATTATATTTTTAATATGTATTATATTTTTAATATTTATTATATTTTTAATATTTATCAAATCGAAGAAATCATTTTGAGAAAATTGAATCTTGAAATTCAAATAAGTATCTCTAATTTTATATTTATTTTTTTAACACCACAAATTATAATTTTTGTATGTTTATATAAATTCCTCAGATTTTGTATAAAACAACGCGAATGTATCATTGTAAGGTCTATGACAATAAGGACTAATAAAATACGTAACTATTTTATTGTTAAATCTCGAATTTGAACTTTACATCATAAAGTTTGATTTGTATTAAAGCAAGACGAGTATTAAAATTATATTATTTACCGTTTTTTTATAATACTGACATTAAATATGTGAAATATCTTTTACGTTACTCGATCCTGTTGACCTCTGTTAGTTTAATCGAGTACCTCCGAGTGACGAGTTCTTGGACCAGACAGCTTTTATTGACAATCTTAGGGATTGTAGCTTGCAAAACGTTAACCGTCACAACTTCTAATCCTAAAGAAGTTTATCCATAGGAAATTGGTTTATTTGGTTCTTCTTTGATTAGATTCAAGATAGGTGCGTTTTTTCGTCCGATTTATTTCTTCGGTCTTTAAAAACAGTAATCTCTATAATTTGTATTATAAAAATTTTCTAAATTTTTAAAAAAAAAGTCCTACTAAGTTATAACTCTATTTTATTATACGTTTGCTTCGGATTGGAAAATTATAATAAATTAATAAATTGTAAAGTCAAATTATAAAATACACCCGTTGACGGTATATATTAACGCCTACCAACTGTATTTTATTAATGAAAGGAGTCTTTACCGGTATCTGTTTCTAATATTTAAAATCTCTTCTTATCAGGGTTTCTTATACCCTTTCTAGTGATACTTTTCGATCCCAGTAATTTTCATCGGAATATAGTTTTCATCAGGCTTCCCTGGTTGGGACCCATTCGAATATACTTCACCTTGTGTATGATACTCTGGTATTCTATATTTAAATATCAGATATTTTGTTTCTATTATGAGTCTGTGGTATTTTAAGCGTTATTTATCATGATAATACTCAATAAACGACAGTATGACTTATGCTAGTGGCAAGTTCAATGTGCAGGATTCCATCTTGTATCTATTCTTTTGTCGTACATAGATCATTCAGCAAATGTACGTTTCCAAGGAGGATGATGCGATGTTTAGCGTCTTAACTGTACTTATCTCTCAGAAGTATGTCTTTATATTAATCATGAATATTGAGTTCTACATTATTTTATAAAGGTAACATTAATAGTTGCCTTTATTTACATATAAGCCGTTGTCTTATGAGATATTTTCTAAGTGTCCTTGTAACAACATTCCTATCGGACAGTGTAATTAGTACTGCAACGATACCCTATGCGTCTGGTGGAGTAGATTTCAATTAAGATGGCGTTTCATGTCGTAAACAATCTTTCATTCCAGTGATCCCGCGTTATTTTGTTCATTATTTTCGGATAATTTGGGTACATTTGTTCAACCACTGTTGAACATACTGGGATTTATTTTGAAAGATATTTATAAAATATAAAATGATTTTAGCAGAAAAGATATTGCTAATTTTTTCTAATGATTTTAAAATATTTTACTATACGTAAAATATATACTTAGGTCACCCAAAAAGTATTGATACGATTTTTTCTAAGTTCTAAGTATGGAAATCTGAACTTATAAGTTGCTCTAAGCGTTGATATATGAATTTTAGTGTTAGAAAATAGACAAAAAAGTTGTTTTAGTAACATTTTAAAATTACTTTTAGCTTGACAAAAGTTTTCTTTTGACAATTTAAATTTGATTATTGTTATCAATATTGCAGATTCAAGAAATCGAAGCAATGCAATTTAATTTCAAATAAATTTTGATCTAGTCCACAAAATCAGAAATCAATTGTTGGTTAGCTGTACATGACTCTAGTTATAAACAAGTTTTAAAGTATTAATAGTTCTAAATGAAAAATTAATTCTAAATTCTAAAATTATTAGTTCTAAATTCTCTACGACATGGGCCGAGTGGATGACAAGTTTTATGTATTTTTGTCAGCCCATTAAATTTAGCCGGTTTAGAACCTTGAGAACCAACAATAAGTGTTATCATCGTGAAACAGTTTCGAATAATAACATAATTTATAAATGCTACATTGAAAGATAGAAATAATGTAAATTTAACAATGCTACTTCCAGATATAGAATGAACGCTTTATTGCGGCAGCGGCGCGGTGGATACGTTTATTACATCTTGTTCTCCCGCGGTTTATCAAGGGGAGGGGAGTGAGATCGATTTTATTATTATTGTTATTTTTATTTTTATTATTTATTTTGATCTTATTTTTATTATTAATATATTTAATGTTATTATTTTTATTGATTTTTATATTATTATTTATATATATATATTACAATATAAAGTAGAATTATATATAAATATATACCCGAATAACTCGACCTTCCAAATGTTCATCTCTGTCGGTTCTGACCACAACAAATCACATA